>JAYJMI010030008.1:0-23291 GCA_036873855.1 Sarsia tubulosa
GTTTATAAACAAAAACTTTTGTTATGATAAGTTACCTAGAGATTACATTTATGTTGTCTTTTTGTTGATGTCCTGGAAACCATTTTGTACAAAAATTCGAACTGAGAAAATTTGAACATTGTCATAATAAGAAAAGTGTGGTTTTTTTTTTAAATCTTTTTATGATTATTCGTTTCTTATAAAAATATTCTGACTCAGAAAAGTTATATAAATATGTTTCTATATTATAATAAAGTTATTAATATAAAGAATTCTTCATTCATCATTGGTTAAATAAATTTGTTGCTTTTTCTAAAAATTGCTTGTAGGATTAAAAACTTTTACTAAACTATCTAAAATTACGTTTCAGCAATCTTTTCTCAAAATTGAGAAAAAAATTTTCAGCAGTTATTCCTATTCCCTGCCTGCAGAAAATACGAACATTTGTCCCCAAAATGAAAATTAGTGTCCAATCTTTTGTCAATGAAAGTGCGCAATAACATGCTTTATTAAATTAGAAAATCCTATAGACATTTAATTTCGTGCACACGTTTATATCGTTTATTATCCATCTATCGAATGATTAAAATCAAATTTTTTTCACCTTTTCACAATATTTTTATATTATCCATTTATTATTTTTCGTTAAATACACAGAAGAAAATTTAAAAATAATAAACGACAATATTATGCTTCCGTTTTATTCTTGTGTGTATTCGAGCCTTAGTAACTAAATGTCCTCAACATGGAAGTACAGACAATTAGCATATATTTTTAATTACTGCTTGTATTGTCTTCAAAACTACCAAACATCTTGCACATATCGATTATATTTTTTGTATTATTCAATATTTATAAAATTTAATATAATGCTTGATGTCATTCAGGTTGTTTTCCCCTGGTACTAAGTCTGCAGTTTTTCCCTTTTGGTTTTCAATATTTTCGAATATGCAATTTCCGAATAACCTTAAAAAGCCTCGGGGACGATTCACTTCCCTCCTCCACCCAAGATTTTTTAAAATATCTTAAAAACGACTTGTTCTATCCCCTCTTCTGAAAATTGCGTTGCAATTGTTGTACTAAAAGAAATAAAATTTGTGTTTTAGTAATTGATGGTAATCAGTATTATCATAAACAAAACAAAAATATTATTTTTTACGTTATTGCTCCAATATGAGTGATTTGTGATGATGCAATAAAGATAAAGTTACCAGACTATCATTTACCTTTCTTCAGTGTAATTTTGATGCAAAAATCGTCTTTATAACTCTTTGCAAAATACATGGCGCCATCAAAGACATAGTAAACTTGAATTTTGAATTTTTTATTTGTTTTTGCGTCTCAAAAATTTTGTTGTCAAAGTTTATGAAGGTAGAATAGGCTCTGCTTCATACAAAGCAAGACTTTTCAAGCTCAGACTCTTTAAATATTTTGAGAATATCTTAATCTGATCCTAGCTGGTATTTAAAGCCCCTTAACTTTTGATCAAATTGGATCGGTAACTTGTTTTGAAGCGATATATAAGATAAGCATCGTATAAGCATAAATGATTTTGACAGCCTATATCAGCCTATCATACAATACTTACCTCAGGCTTTTCGTTGAAAATTTGTAAAACTAAACATTTTAGATTTTCTATAATTTTGTTGTTATAGATTCCAAGCTTTAATGAATTATAACATTTCATAAAATCTTGCCTTTTGGATATATTGATCTAAATTAAAGACAATAATACTTCAGACTTATACTTTTGTAAAGCAGACATCATTCTAATGATTAATTTAATTGGCATTAATTTTTGATGTATCAGTCAACTTTCCAAACTAATGTATACATCAAAATCAGTTAAAGGGATAAATTGCCACTGGATACTCATAAATTGGAAATTATTAATTATCCTGTTTTGACCTTTTCAGGATTGCAAAAAATTAATACAAATTACAATATAACTTTCTGTAAACTACTTAAAAAATGTAATAATAATATTTTAAATAAAATAAGGAAATTTTCTGAAAAAAATAAGGATTCCTTATTTCTTTACAATTGTGGTTCTCTAACTTCTTGACGAAAATTAGAAAAAAAGATAATCCATGGATACATATAGAAAGTTATTTTTCTTTTGAATTTCATGACTATTACAATATTAATTACTTACAGCTTTTCCTGAAATAATGCAAAACTGTTCATAAAAATCGTCTTGCAATTTACTGTCACATGTAACAGCATCCAATTGAAGTTGCATGAACTCATTAAAAAGCTAAATAAAGGATAACAAGTAAATAACTAGCTAAAACCAAATACTATACTTAATGTGTTTTTGAGACTTTTATTTATTTTAGAATTTAGAAAAAAGTAGAAAATAAATATGAATCGGTGCCTACCTTTATTTTAATCAAAAATACTTCTTTAGAAGTCCAAAGACTGTTATAAAATCCACTTGATACCGCATTTCTGATTTCATTTATTTCATGGGAACATCTGCTTGCATAAATACTATCAACGTTGCCTTCGGGAATATCATTTTTCAATTGATCATTTAATTTTTTTAGGATTGTAATTAAAGTGAGGTAATAATCACAAGCAAATTTTGACGACCAGCAAATATTCAAAAGAGATTCTTTTAGCAGACGAAGAAGATGATAAAAGATTGAAACTCTATAAAAACAATCAATTACAAATGATGGCAAAAAAAATAATCAACATCCAAGATAAAACAATAGCATCAAGTCAAGGGGCAAGAACTTATAGTAGTATTAAATAGGAATTATAAAGTCTTTTTGGGTAAATTTATATTTTATCTAATTTTCAGTAAAATTTTATATTTCATGAAGTAGGGTTGGCTAGGGAAAAAAAAAATTACAAGGAAACCTAAAGAAGGCAGTAAAAATAAACTGCCAGTGAATCCGCGGTAAGTTTAATTTTTAGTTAAGTTTAACCAGAACTTTTATTCAAATTTATCTATATCATCCTTATCATGCAGAACATGAGCAGTATTGTAAAAACATGTAAAAAGACATTAAAAGACCTTCCATTAATAAAAAGAAAAATCAAAACCTTTACATCAACATTAATGTCACAAATTTGACTTTTTGACCTCATCATGCAGCAAATGAGCAGAATTGTGAAGAAAATAAAAGTTCAAATACTACACTTTAATAATATCTATCATTGTAGAAATTTTCAAATGAGTTAGTACTTTGTAGCATGAGATATCATGCAAAATATCAATTTCGCACAAAAATTGGACTTTTTTACCTCAGTTACCCGCAAATAAGAATTTTCAGAATAATGACACTTAATTAGCCTTCATTTAGTTCTAACTTTGTACAAAAAATGAAAAAAAATAATGAAGGGATCCCGAGATATTTTGACCTTTTGACCTCAATTTTAGGAAAATAAGAATTTTTATCAAAAAAACGGGCTCTGTCACTTTTCATCTTTAGCTTTGTGCAAAAAATCATAAAAAAACTAATGAGCAGTTACGGACGTGTTACGGACGTACGGACGTACAGACAGAGCTGAATTTATAGGATCCTTTCGGCAAAGCCGGGGATCCAATAACACTATTTGAAATACCTGGTGGAGTTAGTTTCTTTATTACAAATCCCAACCAACAAATTTGCTAATGTTTCATCAAATATAGGCTCCTAAATTAGTAGACAAACAAGCTACACATATGCGAGTTGTCCTTGGTGGAAAGAAGAATTTTGAAGAATCAAATATTCCCAGGTCCAAAAAATATATTAACATAATTAACCCAGGTGGTAGTAAAACATAACAAATATTTAAAAAAAAATTTAACAGATTTTGAGAAAAGTGAGATGAAATCTTATTTTATCTTATTATCTATAACTCATTGAAACAAGGGGTGGATTACCAGTGATTATATTTTTAAAAATATCAAAGAAAATTTCAATATAAGTTTGTAAAAAATTAAACAAATCTGATGAACAGATCTTGAGTATTATTTGAAAAATACCAACTTAACCTAAATTTGACCTTTTGAACTTGTTTCCATGGAAATTTTCTAAAAAATGAGGTAAAACAAGCTCCTTTACTTTTCATCATTCAGAACCATTTTACTTCATGCAACTAATCGAGAAAACTAATGAACAGAGAAAAATGAACGAATGAGAGATAGCTGGGTTGCGTTGTAAATTTTGACCTTTTCGTTACGCGCAAACAAAATTTTCGGAATCGTGAAACTTATGTCAGTTTATACCTTATATTAAAAAAAGCTATATTCAAAAAAGAGCAAAGTATCTATTTCGGAGAAACAGGAATTTTCTGAATATAACAATTGCGTCATTTTCTACCTTTTATTATGTTCTAAATTCATGAAAAAAACTAGAAAAAATTAATGAATGGACCTTGAGATACAGGGCAAAGAATCTATTTTGTGACCGAAATTGCCCTATTTATCCTAATTTTGGAAAAAAGAAGAATTTTCTAAAATGTAGGAATAATGTCTTTTTTTACATTTTATTATGTTTTAACTTCATGCAAAAAACTGGAAAAATATAATGAATGGATCTTGAGATACAGGACAAAATGTTTATTTTCGGACCAAAATTTGCCCATTTACCCTGATTTTGGAAAAAGAAAAATCCAGAAAAATCTGGCTCTAAATAATGTTTTTTAGCCATTATGGATGCCTAGCATCGAGCAAAAAATTAATCAAAAAAACAACTAATAAACTAATTCTGAGAAAAGTTGGTAATAGATAGACGGACAGACAAACGAGCCTGAATTTATAGGACTCTGTCAGCAAGGCTGGCAGCCAAAAATAGTGAGTTATTCAGGAATCTGCCGGACGGGTGGAAGGACGGATGGATGGATGGACGGACAGACATACAAGAGTGAAACTAAAAAATTCTGAAATGTGCCCTCAATATGAAAGAAATTTTGTTGAATTGTAAAACCAGAACTTATGATGATCTCACTATATAGAAAATGTGAAGTATTGAAAAGGAATTCAAGTAACATTATATCAGTTATGCTAAACTCAATTACTTGCAAAAATTAATTTTAGGTACAATTATAACCAATAATAACCTCATAATCGTATCTATGCGACTTGTGTATGGTATGTATAACTCCCTGCAGAATCAGGTCTTCATCAAAGAAACCACTCATTGCAACAGCGAAATACTTTGGTTTCATTAAACAAACCAATGCTCTCTGTAACAACTTATCTACTAGTAGACTGTTTTTAATATCATTCAAATTTGCCATAGTTAAACTAAATAAAAAAGAAAATACTGTTTAAAAGTATAGATAAATTTTACTTGGATAACATGGACCAGAAAAGCTGAAAAAAAGCAATTTTTTAAAAGTGATCTGTATATAAATTTTTTATTTGGAACCATTCTCAAATTTAGAGAAACTCGAAGAAGAACCTTTTTTTGGTACCCGGAAAAACAACCTGGATAACATCTGGATGACAATGTACTGGATGCCATCACAACTGAACATAAAATTACATTATCGGCTATATCTTAGATTTTCTCTGGTACTAAGAATTTAACTGTTAAGGTTCTCTAAATATGAAAAAGTGGCTGAATATAAAAAAATACAATACAGATAACTGGCAAACGAAAAGAGCATTTTTCGTAAAATAAAAAAAAAAATTTGACCCAAAGTTAGAATGAACAAAATTTTTGTTGAAAGAAAATCTGTCCTAACACTTTAATAACTTATGACACTAACTTTGTGCAAAACAAGAAAGATTGACTGCTGGACTGCCTGTAATAATTTTAAAATTGACTAGAGAAGCCTAAAAAAGGAGTATGAGATTTTTAAGCCCAAGAATGCCTTGTTTGCCCAAAATGATAATTTTCAGAATTATAAGAATTGTGTTAATTTTTAGCTCTTTTTATGCTCTAACATACAGGGCAAATTGTCTACTTTCGTCCCAAATTTGCCTCGCTTGACCAAAACAAGAATTATTAGAAATATAGGATTACGGTTATTTTTTAATATAAAAACTAGGAAAATCTACTGAACAAATCCTGATAGAAAATGTCCATTTTGGGCCCAAATTTACCCCAGTACACAGATTTCGGGCAACAAGAATTTTCAAAAATATTCTAGCTCTTTCACGTTTCAGCATTTATAGATGTCTAACATCATACAAAAAATTAGAAAAATTAATGAAGCAATTCTGAGAAATCAACAGACCGTCGGGCAGGCCGGCGGGCGGACGGGCGGACATATTAATTTATAGGACCCTGTCGACAAAGCCGGGAGTCCATAAGAACATACGAACAGACGTACAGTAAAAACGGACAGAACTGATCAAAAAATCGAATCTATCATCTAAAGCAAATGCATCTTTATACACTACAAAATACTAATTTATGCTGATCTGGTGATATTCTAATAAATTACTTACTCAATAAAATTAGTATCAAATGAAAAATTAATGAACAGATATTTTTTCGCTTCGTAACTTCTGTTGAAATCTATAGGAGAATTAAAATCACAACCAACACTACAAGCTTCTGTCAATAAATGTAAGAGTACCACTGGATAACACCAAACACTTTTTAAGGTTAGATCACCTATAAGTGAATCCATAAACTTCTGTAAACAATGTACCACCCTAGAAATAAAAGTAGTGAGAAAGATTGGTCTTTTAGTAAAACTTTGGAAACACTAGAAAGAAGTTAATTATGAGATAGAGCACAGCTTTTACGTAACACTGTATTTATACTGTAGACTACTTCAAAAAACTGGAAATTCCTTACAACCAGGATCTTTAAATATAATTCAAAATATTTGTTTTGGACCAAGCATGCCAAAAAAAGGTTTGTGAATTATAGGAATAGTTAAGTTTTGTTATCTCTCATTTTGTAAACACGAATTAAGGAAAAGATCGGAAAATGTCAGGAAAAAAGGGCAAATGGTAGCGTGGTCCCATGAGGACAATATTGCCTTGTGGGATACCTACATGAGGAGTAAAATAATCAATGCAAGATGGGGGAAAGGATATTTGTTTTGGTTGAAGGAGATATGGAATGGATTGGAAAGGGAAACACGTAGTCAGGGTTGTCTTGCTATGCAAGTCAATCGAATCAAGAATCAAGGTTGGGGTTATTTGATTTTGGAAGAAAAGGAGGCGATTGAAAGAATGGTGAGAGAGGGAGGTGAAGTGAATAGGGGATGAGATGTGACTGAGGATATGGCGGATTTTGGTGTTGGGGATGACGGTGGTTATGGTGCAGACGGAATTAATGATGAAGATGAGAGTCGACAGGTGGACCAAACAGGTGTTGGTCATAATGAAGAAGATAATGATGTAGTTGTATTAGGTAATGGGGTTGGTAAGGGGAGTGGAGAGGATAGACACGAGGGAGAGGGTGACAGTATTCCATCGAGGAACAATGTGAAAGTTGATCAGATGAACGTTTTTAATATTGTTGTAAGGAAAGAGGAATAATGGAAAGTGGGGGATGAAGTAAGGGCTTTGACAGAGGTGGAGAAAGTGATGTTGAGGAAGTTGAAGGATATGATGGGTAACAACGTAAAAATTGTTATCCCATCATTAAAAACAACTGATAAAAAGGAGATCAAGTTAAACAAGTAGAAGGGGTTATGCACAACATAATAGGTGAAGTCATGACAATTGATGAAGTTAATAGGATGTTGTTGTTGCATTTGGTGGCGGAAAGTTTGGGTAAATGTTTTAAGAAAAAGTATGGCAAGATTAAGGAGAAGGGTAAACCATTTTGGCAAAGGAGGGTAGAAAGGGACATAGGAACATTGTGGAATGGCGGAAAGATCTGGCTAGAGTTGAGGAATTGCGGAAAGGTACGAAGTTGAAGGTTGAGGTGATGAGTAGACTTGGTGACAAGTATGACATTGTCGAGAAAGGTTGTTTAGCTGTTGCAACACTCCTGAAGAATAAGATCCAGGCAAGCTCAGCAAAAATCAAACATTTTACTGAGAAAACGTTGCAACACAGACAAAACACTCTTTTCAAGAGTAACCAGTCCCAAGTCTACCAGGAACTCAGTGGGAAGACAAGAACAGGCAACCCATCTCCAAATGCTGACGAAGCGAAAGCGTTTTGGAGTGGTATATAAGCGAAGGAATTTCAACATAACGAGAGAGCAGGGTGGTTAGATGAGGTGAAGCAGGAAATGAGAGATAAGGTTGAGGTGATGAACAATGTGGAAGTGAGGATGGAAAATGTTATCAAAAGGATTAGAGTGATGTCGGATTAAACTTCAGAGATGTATTGTTGAAGGGAATGTACCGGAGTGGATGGTGACTGGGAGGACTGCGTTGATACAAAAGGATTCTGCCAAATGTGCTGAAACTAGTAACTATATGCCAATTGCCTGTTTTCCACTTGTGTGGGAACTGTTTTCAGGATCTTTGCAGGTAGAGTATACACTCACCATTTGGACAATCAGCTTCTTCCAGAGGAACAGAAAGGGGGAGGGAAAACGTCTAGGGGGACTAAGGATCAACTTTTTATTGACAAGGAAATTCTGAAAGAGGTGAAAAGATGAAAGGAAATGTAGCTATGTCTTGGATCGATTACAAGAAAGCATACGACATGGTTCCTGGATTAAGGAAATTCTTAACACAGGGGTAGCAGCCAACATTTGAAATCTTGTAACAAAAGTGGGGAACCTTGCATAGAAAAGTGGGGAACCTTGTTGACGAGTAACGGAAAGAAGCTAGGAAAAGTAGAGATCAAACGAGGAAAATTTCAAGGCGACTCATTTTCTCCATTGCTGTTTATAATGGCAATGATACCCCTTACAATGATATTAAGAAAAGAAGACGTTGGATATCAGTTTAGTGGAAGTAGAGAGAAAGTTAACCATATTTTGTTTATGGACGATCTTAAGTTGTACGGTAGGAATTAGGGAGAATTGGAGAGGTTAATGGGTATTGTGAAACTGTTTTCTGACGACATAGGGATGAGGTTCGGTCTTGACAAGTGTGGTGTTCTAGTTGTTGAAAAGGGATCGAAGAAGAAGTGTGAGAGAATTGAGATACCTGGTGGGGAAATTATTAAAGAAATTGACGAGAGTGGATACAAGTATCTTGGGGTATTACAGGCTGAGGTCATTCTAGAGAGGCAGATGAAGGAAAAATCGAGACAGTACGACACTTGTCATCTGGTTGTACAAAACTTTCGAAGGGGCTGTACAAAAGGGGACATGATAGGATGGGACTGAGAGTATATTGGGAGTTATGTCAACAGTATGGGATAGCGTGTTCAGAGAAGTGGTATGAGGAGGTTCCTGACACTTTTCTGAGGAGTGATGACGATCAGTTTGAGATTTGGTGGGAAAGGCCAATAGAGACTTCTGTCAAATTAGATCATAATAGACTCGATGTAACTTTAACTAATCGGCGGGATAAGGAGTGGTTAATAGTTGAGTTCTGAGTACCTTGGAATAACAATGTTGTGTTAAGGGAGGAGGAGAAGATACAGCGGTATATCCCTCTGACTAAAGAAATCTGCAAGGTACATAGAGTCTCTACTAAAATTGTCCCTATTATCCTGGGTAGTCTTGGTACTGTCTCTAAAGAACTCAAAGCAGATCTCGCAGTGTTAGTAATGGAAAAGATATTGGGTGCACTACAAACATCGGTCCTGATAGGAACACACAATATTCTAAGGAAGGTTATGAATAGTGAAAGGAAGAGGAAATAGGTAATTTTAAGGATCAGACCAGGCTGTTGTCATCTGTCTGCCAAAGGTAAAGCTGTTAAATCTTTCCTGTCTGTACCAGCCTAGCCCTCACCTCTATAGCTCCTTGTTGGAGCCGGGGTAAACTAAAGGGCATCCAACTACCAAGATATTAAATAGTTGTGAGATCAAAACGATCAAAATAAATACTTACTGAAAACAATTTAAAACTATGAATAATAATGAACTCTGTTCTCAATATAATCAACTGATATTCATGTAGCAAATAAGCAGGATTTTATAGATACTCTTTATGAAAAAATACTCTATATTACAATATCTTGAGATTTAATATAAAGTAAAATTTGAATTTTTAATTCAATGTCAGTATATAAAATAAAATTTACACTACATTGAACAAGACATGGAAATTATATTTTTACATTAACATTGGAAATTGACTTTTTTTACCTCGTCATGCATCACGAATCATAACACTACACTAATATCTATCATTAAATTTTGACCTTGATACAAATCTTAAACCTATTACAGCTTTTATCGAATACTTTTATGCACTTTGTAAAAAAAAATCAAAACATCTGATAATCGGATCTTGAGGTTTTTCTTAAAAGATTATTATTTTCATTGCCTTCATTAAATGGGATAAACTTACTTAGTATGGTAGGACAGAAAGATAAACAAGACTAAAAGGAATCCTGATGGTAAAGCCTGGATTCCAGAAACTAAATGGCTTAAAAAATCATAATATACATTTAAAACTTCTGGGTTTTTTCAAATCAAAGCTTTGATCTATGTTTTTAATAATCCTTACAAGCTTGCAGCAAAAAGGAATTTTCGAGGTAGTGCCACACAAGTTAAACATGGAGCTTATATCCACCAAAATCAGAGTTTCAAACCCATTTTAGTTGAAACGGACAGACAAACAAGAATGAATTTATAGGACTCTAATAAAAATTAATGATCAACGAAATTATTAGGCAGTTTACTATTTAATAAAAAAATTCCCCCCTCGTGCATAAATTTAGATTACTCCCTCCATATAGATTCCCCACCCATATAATATTTTTTCCCAACCGCAGCCAAATCCTAAGATTCAAAAAGTAAATTACTTACACTTCTTGATTGTCTTTGTATACTTTATTGAAGCGAAGCATGAATAGGTTTTTTACTTCATCAATGTTAAGGGTTTCAAGCGATAGACATTGGCATAACAAAAATTTAACATTGTCTTTATTGCAGTCGGAATATTGTAGGCCACATAATATACCAATAACATCAATAATTTTCGTTATACGAAATTCAACTTCATTAAGTTCGTTTGATATTACAGAATATTCTTGACAAAGCATTTCATTCATTTGATCATAAAAAACCTTTAAAAAACAAATATAACAAATTATAAGCATTCGTTATCATAAAACAAAGACAAGAGGGAAATAATGCTAACATGAAATCAAATACTAATGTCCAGGCAAAAATATTGAAAATAATTGTTTAGATAAGAAATTTTGAAATCAACTATTGGGCATATTATGAAGCAAATTAGTGTCAATATAACTATGCTAAAGCTCGATCTATGCACATTCGTAAAGAAAGCAATACAAAGTGTGACTAAAAAGTAGAAACGAATGTTTATTTTATTTTTCCAAGAAACTATGACGCATTCTGGGAGAGATACTTTCTTTCAAGAAGTTTCTTTTTTAATACCTGGACCTTTTAATAAAAGTATGATTAGAATTGTGGACTATTCTTTGGACAGGTTAATTTTAGGGTTTTGCGAATTGTGCCATTGTCCACTAAAATTGTTCCGCATGAAATATCCTTTTTTCACACTTTCCATGCAAATTAGTACAAATTAAATTAAAATTGTAAGTTCATCCGGAAAAATTCGTCTGTGCAGAAAGTCCAAAATTTGTAGCCCACAAAAATTAGTCCAAATTAATTCAGATGTACGAAATCTTTCGCGAGTTCTTGTGTATACGAAATGGGTGCATTCATTCTCTTTCGTAAGGAAGATTTTCGTATATGTGACCGCCCAAAACAAAATTACTTACGCTTTTACGAATGTTGGTGAAACCTTAAGAAGAATTGCTGAGGAACAAAAAAAATTGTTCTCATGCAATCGTTCGTAAGAAATGGAAGCAAAAAAGAAGAAAAAATCTTTTGTGTATAAAAAACGTGGTACCAAAAACTCACAGGTTTCACTTCTTGATCACTCTCACTCGCCTAAATACTTTCCTTAGCGTCAACAAAGTCATTGTCAAAACAGTGCTGATGAGAGTGATTTCACTTGCCTAGCAGATTTCATATGGCCAGGCCTGAAATAAGAAGCACCATAAATGTTTCTATTAATGTTTGTCGGTCTGACCCACGGTCATTTAACAAGTTTTAGCTTTTCTTTTGATAAGCTGGCGCCACCTATGCTGACGACTCAAACATTAGATGCAAATATATCAGTAACTAATAATTCGCACATGTGAATGCACAACTTTGTAAAATCCTTAAGAAGTTTTAAAAGGTTTTCTTTGAACATCTTTTTTTGTAAGCTTGATACGAAATTTCGTAGAGCGTTACGAACAAAACTTCGTACATCTGAATTAAGCTTTAAGGTAGTAAGGTTTGTTTTGTTGTTGTTAAGAATAGTCTTGTGTAGTGCAGTGTGTAGTGCAAACTGATATCAACTCCTTCATGTTTCCAGACGTTTATGAACTTTCTAGAAATACCTTTCTTGCAATAATGTGCTTAAAACCTAGAAAATTGTAGTTGGAGTAAGGGTACATCATAAGTAATTTGAAAAGGAATCTGAAAAATCTGGTTCTCTCACTTATGACACTTTAACTTATCTAGCTGAGTAACATACTGTAATAATTTTTTTTGACTTTTTGATCCTTTTGTCTAAGTCTTAGTTTCTATCTGATACTTTATTGAAAAAAAAATATATTTTGTTCCAAATTTAACCTTTCGACCCAAGTTTTCTAAACAATTTCACTTTCATGCAAAAATTCAAAGAAAACTGATGACTGGTTCCAAAGGATAGCTGGGTTACATAACAAATTTTGACATTTTGACCGTAGTTGCACTTAAACAACAATTTTCATTATGACACTTATCCAGTTTAAAGTCTTTATTTTGTTCCAACTTTGAGCAAGAAATGAAAGAAAAGTAATGAAGGTTCTTCACTTGAGATGTTTTGAAAATGCTGATATTTAGGCCAATGTTGACATTTTGAACCAAATTTTAGGTGAATGAAATTTTTTTTCAAAAAATTTCTGTTTTATTGTTAATTATTGACAAACTAATAAAATGATCAATTTTGGAAATACATTTTGTCCTTTTGATCTTTGTTACTCGCAAAAAAGAACATTCAGAATTATGTAACCTATGTCAGTTTATACCATATACAGTTCTATATATGTACTTACTTCTTTTTTATGCACTACCTATGCAAAATATAAAAACAAAAATGATGAATTGATTACAGACGAAAGGACGAACGTAAGTCTGAATTTAAATGAATCCTGTCGCTGGAAAATCAAAAAACATTTTTTATAACTTTTAAAGCTCTTTAATTCGAGCCTAACTTGTCTTTGAAAAACCTCGAAAACCATTTAAAAAATTGTTACCTCGCCGCTGTTAAGTTTGTTCCAATACAATGTTTTCCCTTTTTCTCTTGTATATGCATTGAAAAAACTATTGAACAAACATGGGATAATGTATAATTTTTTAATCTGGTTTCTGTCAGTTTCCATAGCAATTAATGAGAAACAATACTTAAAAATATCTTGCAAATTTGTTTCGTTCCAATAGTCTTTAAATAAAGATTTACGATTAAAGAAACCATCAAAAACATAATTTAGAAAACCAAAATCACTTGTTTCGTCTGGTAGAAATAGATCATCAAATTGATAATGGTAAGAATCAGTATCTAAAAGAACAATATATATTTCTCAAATTACAGTTTGAGCATACAATAAAGTTAGAGATTCGCAAAAAAGGAAATGAATGAAGAATAATTAAGTTCCACTGACAGCACAAATTACCAAAATCAGGTTTTACAGCACACACAGACATGCCTTCTACCAACATCACAATCAATCTCATATATTTATAAACACTAACCAAATTGTCATTATTACGTAAAAATTACTTCTCCCTCTGCTTGATAACTTAGTTAGGTTACCTTTGAGTTCTACTAATTTAGGATCAATCTTTAGCAGTCGATTTCTGTATGAAGCACCATTAGCTCCATAGGGAACCTCCCATGTAATTTTGTTTGTTTTATCTACAATAGTATATTTGTAATCAGATTCTTTAGGGAACGAAGAAAAAGATCCATTCCATTCACCTGTATACATTACTACATTATTAAATGCTCTAAATAAAAAGTAAAAATTATCTATTTATTAATATTCAAATGATGCAAAAACAATGACAGATTTATTTTTTCATTTAAAAAATCGACTTTCAGGCTTACCTAATTATTTATCCTAGATACTAAAGAGATCTTCAATTAATTATAAACAAATAGTAACTTAGAACTGTATCATTTAATTAAGACAAGACAGATAAATAGAGGAGTAATTGACAAAAAGCTATGAATTGACGGTAATGTTTAACTGAACTTATAAAACTATAATGAAATAACATTATTTTCTCACGAGAAATTTTTCATATGAATCCAAGGAGTTTTCCATTCACCAAGTTTGTGTGCTCCAGAGAAAATAAATACATTACTTTCATTATCGACAATGTTTTTCCCCAATTCCAAAGGAAAACACACATAAAAACGCAGCTTTAAAGTTCTCGGCTGATTTGAATTTTCCGACATTTCTCCAGGGATTTGGACTAATTGAGTATCCAATAATACATCAGGGCGGTTCCTAAGAATTTTTTTAGGAAATTATATTTTGTTTATTACTATTCCTAGGAACTTATTAATCCAAGGAACATTTTTTTGCAAGCCATATTTTAGGTGCAAACTATTTTAAAGGAAGAAAGTAATGCAAACTAAACTTTTCCGAATGATTAACCCTTTAAAAATTATATTTTGGAGCATTTGCGAAAGTCTATTCTCAACTTACTTATTCAAATTTTTTTTTCTACCAAAAATATTATATTTAGTCTTTCCTTGTGTAGTTTTGGAAAAAAGTGAATTGTTTTTGGTGCTAAATCGTGAAAAAAAATTCAGCAAAATTATCTTCAATGCTAAAATTTATTTTTTAAGTTTTACCTCGTCGTAACAAGACGCAAGGCGTGTTTTAAAAGTATTTTTAAAATTAATTCAGCTTTTATAAATGACAGGAATATGACACATAACATCAGACATATTTCTGGTAATATACGGTATATCTTTATTTATGTCTTTATGTTTCCGTTGTATAAACTTTCAATATAACCGAGAAATATAATAAAAAATCAAAATACAAATACAAACATCGCATGATATACATTTTTATGAGAAATTTCTTTTGATATTAAATTTCAATAGAAGTTGTCTTACATTTATCAAACTGTTTTGAATCTTGCAGGAAATGAGCACAAATATGAACAAAATTCAGGATCAAATAATATCAAATCACTAAATATCTTTAATTCCAAAAAAAATATTAAAATGAATTGGTATGAATTAGTATGAATTAAAATGAATTAGCATGAGAAAAATGCCCACTGGATGATCCCCGATAAGTTTAATTTTTAGCTTAGCTTAACCAAAACTTTAATTTAAATATCCCCTATAATCAGGTTTAATGAGCCCGCTAATTAAACGAGTTTAAAAACAAACTCAGTTGGTCAGCAGCCTTTTTGTCTAGTTTCAGACCCTCCTTTAAATAACAGCATTCACTGATTTGTGTATCATTCATCATCTGACACGAAGTTTAGTAGGTACAATATTATGATCTATTTTTATTTGTCTTTCTTTACCTTTTTTCATTCTTGTCCGGATCAGAGTTAACATCAATATCGTTGAGTCAGTCAGTTCAGCGAAGGATGCCATCTTTGTTTTGTTATAAGATTTAAAGCTCAAGATCATTTAAAAATTATAGGCGGGTGTCTGGATCGAGTGTACATCTTTAAGAGTATAATAATGCAATAAGGAAAATGGAGTGCATTTCTTATAATCAGTCAAATTTTATAAGGTTCACTGAGGGATTTTCTTAGTGTTTTAGTGTAGATCTTAGCATATATTATAATGCATGTTACTTTATCTTATTTTTTTGTTTCACTCCTCGAAATTCATTTTACGGAATTCTGACATATGCTGACACAGCGAATTCCAGCAATCAAAAACAATATGGTGTAGATAACAACAAGTAAATTTCCACGAGAAAAAGACTTTTATTTTCTACCAACAACAATGACAGAATAAATCATATTTTTTTCAACAATATACTTCTTAAATAGTTACATTGATATTAGCCTAACAAATATTTTTAAGAGCTAATTTACATTGCTTTACAAAACTCTTATATGGTTTCTTTGACTCAAATAATTTACTTTTGAGCGGGAGGCATGTCTCTAATGAATTAGGACAATAACTGTGTAATTGGTTGAATTATCGGAGCAGGCAATAAAAAAATATGCCATTGGAAATCTATCTGCTACCAAATCAGACTTTCAATTTAACTCTAACATTGTGCAGATATAAAAAAGCAATTGATAACAAGTAGCTCTAATTCTGAGTTCTAATCCGGTAATATTGTATTTTATAACTTCTGTCCAAGCGATGGGTTTTAACAATATATGACATCAACGTTTTATGTATTGTTGTTACTGAACTCACAAAATCAAAGAAACTCCCCTTGTCTCCCATAATCAAAATGTGTCGGCCAAATTACATCAAATTAGAGTTCTTAGAGTTATAGAATCGTTTCTGCTGAGTCCCCTTTCGTATACTTTAGATAATACGACATCACACAATCATGATGGTTTGGTGCAAAATGTCATGTCATGTCATGTTCAATAATCGATAAAAATCAAATTAACAGGCACGATTAAGCAGGAAGCTAGTCAGAACATACCGAGATGTTTCGTCTAGAGTGAATGATCGCTTAAATTTGTCTGGTGAAAGAACGCAGGGCAGGTCCCTAAGTATTCCACAGTACAGAGGTTAAAACATTTTTTGAACATAGTGGGAGAAATTTAAATTTAAAATGATTTAACTTTAAAATAAAAAATGATTATTGAATTTAAAACAAAGTTTAATCTAGTCTTGAAATCAAAATCAAAATCAAATCATTTTTAAATGGCACTCCTCGGCCACCATATGTATGGAGGCTACAAATCTTATTTTCGAACTTACTTTACGTGCTATAACTAGTATAATTTATACACTTAAAGAACTTGATATACTTTACCTATTTTTTATACTTTATCTACTTAACATACTATATCTACTTTACATACTATATTTACTGAAAATACTTTATCTACTTACCATACTTTATATACTTTACCTTCTTAACATTCTTTACCTATATACTTATGGTACTTTACCTACTTAACATTCTTTATCTACTTAACATACTTTGTATACTTAATTTATTTTTCCTACTTAACATACTCTATATACTTTACCTACTTATCATACTTTATATACTTAATTTATTCTACCTACTTAATATATACTATATAATACTTTATCTGTTTAACATACTTTATGTACTTAATGGACTACCTACATTATATATTTAAAGTACTTTATACACTTACTGTTATGTATCTACTTAACATAGTATATTTACTGAACATATTTATCTACTTAATATACTTTATATACTTTACCTACTAAACATTCTCTATATATTTAACTATTTATTCTCTATTTATTTTGTTTTATATAGACGACAAATTCACTTTAAACTTTAAAGTATGTGTCCCATATACCAGCATGTATAATCTAATTACAATGTTTCACTATTTATATTAAAAATATTGCTGAATTTAGCATATTTCTCGAGTGTTCTAAAAAGTTTGAGTTTGTACTCCTTTGTTATTTTCGTCCTTCTAGGAATAGTTTTAATATAATTCGGCATGTTTTTTTATAACTCTCGATGTTCTAGATTCTGCTACACAACTTTTGAAAATAAAATTACAAACAGAAAATCACGTATGTGCAAAGTACTGATGTGGTTTGAGAAGTATTCCTGTTAGTGTTCTCAATATAGAAAAGAGCTAAATAGTAATAATTAGGGAATCGGAAATAAAAATTCGCTTCATTTGTTTGAACTATCTTACTTTAAGTGCATAAAGTATGTGAAGTAGATCAAGTATGTCTAGTAGATAAAGTATATAAAGTGGATAAAGCATAGGAAATAGATAAAGTATGTAAAGTAGATAAAGTATAGGAAATAGATAAAATAGGTGAAGTAGATAAAGAAATAGTATGTTAACAAGGTAAAGTTAGAGAAAGCATGTTAAATTAATAAAGTTTTATGTTAAGTAGGTAAAGAAGATGCAGAAGATAAATTATAGTAAGTGGACAAAGTATGTTAAGAGGATAAAGTATGTTAAGTAGATAAAATATGATAAGTTAATAAAGTAGGTTAAATAGATAAAGTATGTGAAGTAGATCAAGTTTGTTAAGTGGATAAAGTAGGTGAAGTAGATAAAGTGGGTAAAGTAGATAAAGTATGTTAAGAAGGTAAAATTAGATAAAGTATGTTATGTAAATAAAAAATGTTAAGTTAATAAAGTAGGTGAAATAGATAAAGTAGGTGAAGTAGATAAAGTTCGTTAAGTGGAAAAAGTAGGTGAAGTAGATAAAGTAGGTGAAGTAGATAAAGTATGTAAAGTAGATAAAGTATGTTAAGTAAATAAAAGTATATTAAGTAGGCAAAGAAGCTGATTTGTTGATTTGTAGATTTGTAGCCCCTATACATATTTAGCCTATTTTGACTTCAAGACCACATTAAACTGTATTTTTAATTCAAATTTTTTTTTTAAAAAAAGTTAAAATAATTTTAAACTTAAATTTAAATTCAATTTTAAATGCTGTTTAAAACTAGTTTTTATTTTCATTTTAAACTTTTAAATAATTATAAATATATATTTTTCAAATTATACGATAAAATATACGATGGCACTACTCGGTCACCATACACATGGTTTCTAATACAGCTCACAAGAGATGGCCAAACCTAGACGTTTTCCTTTAAAAGTCAAACGTTTAACCAATGTACAAAGGATCTTTAATATTAAGGACGGTATTAGAAAATTCAGAAGCTACATGGTCTAAGTTATTTTGAATGGGTTTCTTGCAAAAGTTTGGTCTTCAAAGGCCGCTCACACACTTTTAAGTTTAATTTTAACCAAAATACTGTGGTTATCCTCCAAAGTACTTTCTTGAGAGTAAAATTTGAGTTGAAAGTGGTTTATTTCACTTTATTTATTTTCAAATTCAAATGGAAAAGAAGCTAAAAGAAGCAAGTGAGAAAAACATACATTTTCTTTATCAGAATAAGGAAATATTTTTTCTAATTCTCTAATAAATCTAAAGTGACTATGTCACATTTTATGGCCTTAGACTTCTCTTTTCATCAAAACAGTCCAATTTCCACATGGTCTTCACAAAATGATATCTAGATCATTTTGACGTTTAGCAAGACTACCTACCTGACAACTTCAGTTAGTACTTCACATTCAAGCGTATTTTTTTTAAGGAATAGTGATTTGGTCGCCTGTTTCTCGATTAAAAACGATATTCACATAAATGTAGTTGTATTCTAAGGTTCTCTATAAATATATTAGCTACAGTCAGTGTTAAATAAGGCCAGATAAACTAAATTTATAAGTACTAGAATCGATTGTTTCTACATTCATTTAAATATTTTTTAAATTCTATAAAAAACTTATAGTAAACAACTGAAGTATTTTAACATATTACTTAATAAAATATGGATATTCGTATCGTTGCATTTTAACAATCAGTTCTGCAAGGGGAACTTCGACCATTTCTTTTTAAGCATAAATATATCAACTCAAATTAGTGATCAAAACTAAATAAAAGGCAGTTTATGGAAGAAAATCAAAACATTTTGTATCGGCATATTTACACAAAAATACTATTTAACTTTTATTTTTAGATTCAATTATTTGGTTCATTCACTGGTTCCTAAGTTAATATTAAAAAACATTACTTCACAATTGTACAAAGGTTCCAAACTTTACAAACTTTCCAATTCAACCTTAAATACTGAACGGTTCCTTAAGTTCAAAATAGTTTCATATAACTACAAAAAATTATTTATTATGACTTAACATTATCATTAAATTTAAATATGTACAGTATATATTAAAGTATATACATCAGGTGAAAAACTTCCAGTAAACATTTCCTCTCCCATTTCTGCTGCTGTTGCTTTCATTTAGATGCACGCTTCATGTCAAACGTTCTTCCAAGAGATATGTTCTCATCATAACGGGGAATTAAATTAGCTACCTAGAATCCTTGTTGGAACGTTATCACTATTGTTACGGATTTTATGGAGGACTGTCTAGTTTATGGTAAATCAAGTTCGACGTTGGTTCTAATCATAAGTAGAGGATAGCCAAGGTTTTCTTGTGTTTACTATTTGGAGCGGATAAACATTAGTTTTTTGTCCAGGCTAGACCCCATAGTGACACAGCTTAGAATATTAGCGATCATCAGACTAGGTTAGACACTTCGCTTGCCTGGTACTTTTGGCGTGTTTTGTTTAGGTAAAATGTACACATGCGCACTTTGCGGTGGCGGTTTTTCTTGTCAAGTGGACTGCATCTTGTGAATTCCATTTATGTCGACTGCAATTTCTTTTGCTATCTGCGCTGGGGATTATTCTGTTTTATGCATACACATAGATTATTCTGTATAAATGCGGGAGGAGCGGTGTAGGGGTGGACAGTTGGTGTTAAAGTTAAATGTATGTGCTATTGCTATGCATGAATTAATATGCGGGAAGAGTGTTGTAGGGGTGGACAGTTACTCTGGGGGCACGATTTGTGTGCATACGTTAAAAGACGACAATGATATATATTGCACTTAGGCTTAAGATTACATATAAGGGTATGATTAAGATTACGACAATTAGATTTTTATCGCGCTATGAATAAAACATTAAGGAAGTTAATTATAACTACTTAGTATTGTAAGTAATGTGCCCACGATTAGATTATTGTGTAATTAGGGCTTAAGATTATTATATAATTAGGGCTAAGATGAGGACAACTAAATTCATATTGCGCTATAAGTAAGGTCCTATTCTGTATTGTGTACGCGCTACTCAAAGAACACACCAAACGCCATTTCTGTTTTTTCATTTATCCCGTACCAACTGCAGAGGCGGATCTAGAATTATTTTATGGGTAGTCAAAATTAAGTTTGCTTACCGAAAAATCGAGGAAAGTTACTGGGAAGTGTATTTTTTATACAAAAATTTTTTATTTACTTATGATTTTGGGTTAGTCATCTTGACTAGGTTGACTACCCTTCAATCCGCCACTGAACTGTTGTAGATTTTTAAATGACATTTTGTCCTTATCATGCATAACACAAGCATGATTGTAAAAACATTTAAAAACACAACTAAAAGTCCTTCAATTACCTAAAAAGCAAAACTAAAACCTTTAATATCTGAGAAATTTTAAAAAAAAATATTATTAAGAATTATGCTTTAATAAGTTGCTTCATTGTACAAAATTTAAAACAACGACTTTGTAGCATATTTTCACACATGACATGACATGCAGCAAATGAGCAGAATTTTGAAAAAAAATGCAGGATCAAATACTACATGTTAATAATATCTATCAAATGAATTGGTACTTTGAAGCATGAGAAAAAATGCAGAAAAAAAATTGCTTTTTCACCTCAGTTACCTGCAAACTTATGCCAGTTTAAAATGAAGGGATCTTGAGATATTTTGAAAAATGTTGATTTTTGGGCCAATTTTGAGTTTGTGACCCCAATTTTAGGACAAGAAGAATATTTGTTAAAAATCGAGCTCTGTAATTTTTCATCTTTCATGCTGCTTTAAGTTCATGCAAAAAAATTGATCCAACAAAGAATTAATTACTTATGGACCTCAAGAATTTTTGAGAAGCTCACATTTGATTTTTTCCCTATTTCATAGGAACAGAAGTTTTCGGTAATATGACACCATGTCAGTTTTGAACATAATTACTCTCTAACTTTTTGTAAATATAAAAAAAACTAATGGGTGGTTTGTGAGAACTTTGTGTTACAGACAAACGAACCGGGCTGAAAATTTTGGATAAACAAGAATATTAGCTAAAAATCAGGCTCTGTCACTTTTTAGCATTTATTGACGTCAAACATCATGGTAAGGGGCAACTATAATTCAGCTCGGTTGGTCTGTTAAAAGCAATATTTCTGCAAATTCTGATAGCCAACAATAGTAATTAACAAAAAAATATGGTGCAGTTATTTCTTAATTTTTTTAGTGTAACTTACAGACCAAAATGTATATTTTACCCAATGTATTAGGCTAAACCTAAAAACACCCAAAATTCAAACTTATATTTAGCAACAGTTAACTAGATCATTAAAAACCTCTTTAAAAACTGTATATAAGATATTTAAACGAATATAGCGATTTTCGGTACTGAAGTTGAGAAAATACAGGTCAGAAAGAGCGATTCTACCAAATTTGGTCCATATTTGCCAAAAACTACAATTTTTGACCCTGTTTTTCTCTAAATCAATTTAGAAAATTGCTATACTCGTTTAAATGTCTTATATATCGTTTTTCACCCTTTGCATCCAGTGCTCGGACCAATTTGGGCTACAAAATACGTATTGAGATCCCGTGTATGGACCAGTCCGGTTAAA
The DNA here is from genome assembly GCA_036873855.1 of Sarsia tubulosa. Taxonomy (NCBI): domain Eukaryota; kingdom Metazoa; phylum Cnidaria; class Hydrozoa; order Anthoathecata; family Corynidae; genus Sarsia; species Sarsia tubulosa. Next base: position 22,485 of record JAYJMI010030008.1, read on the forward strand.
GGGTGTATATTTTCAAAGTTTCGAAATCACGAAATTGAAATCACGGAGTTAGAAAATTTCCGTTTTTTTATGCTAGTTTAGATATGTTTGATATATATGATATATTAGGTTTCCAAAACAGAGATAAAACAATGGCAACGTTAATGCATACTGTTATTAAATTATTTTCAAACGTGTCTGAGATCTGAGGACTGCGTCATAGATTCATGGTCAGGACTCTAAGGGTTAAAGATCTATTTAATGATCTAATTCATTTTTCATAAATATAAGTTTTAAATTACACAAAAAAATGACAGCATATTATTTTAGCTAATTTATTGTATTGGCTATCAGAATCTGCAAATATATTGCTTTTAACAGATCCACAAAGCGAAATTTCACTCTGGTGCAATCGCCCCCTCACTATCATACGAAAGGAACAGACAAATAAGACTGAATTTATCTGTCCAGCCAGGAGCCCAAAAAGTGTTTTTAATGTTCATAATTTTACAATAGTTAAGGATCCATTTAGCGGAGAGATCTCAAGTTATTTTGGAAAGTGTTGATTTTTAGGTCAATTTTGACCTTTGAATCCCAATTTTAGGAGAATAAGAACTTGAAAACCAGCTCAGTCACTTTTCTGCTTCCATGATCCTTTAATTGCATGCAAAAAAAACAACTATTGAACAACTTATGAAATTATAGTCATGGATTTTGACAGAAGGGGGAGAAATTTTAAGTTCCCTTTGGCAAAACTTCATGTAAAAAAATTAGAAACAACTAATGACAGTTTCTGAGGAAATTATGGACGTACAGAAGTCTGCAGTC
>JAYJMI010030009.1:0-12386 GCA_036873855.1 Sarsia tubulosa
TAAATACCGAAATAGATAGTTCTAATTATAATTGGCTTGCTATGAGCCATATTAATTTCACAACTTACTATAGCATAACCTATCTCTCACCCTACCTCTCAGTAAGTTATATACATTATATACATTATCCCTAAACCCTAATCTCAAATCCTTCATATAATTTTTTTTTTTTCACAATATTCTTTTACGTATTTTTACTGAAATTGATATCAAATTTCAGCATTTTGTTTTGAATTGTTCATGCTTGATCGAATCATCTATCAACGAATCATATCATTTTAAGAACGTAAAATAACAATAAGACAATACAAAATTATTTAAATTAGCAAGTGCAGATTTGAAGGTCACTCTGTATGATTGATAGACACTCACAAAAATGAAAGGACTTATGGGGAATTAAGCTTTCTTGCAGTAGTAACATTTCATAATAACTTAATTTTTTTAAATTACGTAATCATTTATTTTATCAATAGAAATACGCTCCTATACTTAATATTGATTTAACGAATAAAGAAAGGTCTTTAGACACATTCAGGACCGATGGTGAGGTAGCAACACCATTGGCAATGGATATATTTTCGATTTGTGTTATATTGAGGTTAAATAGATATTTTGGAAAGCAGCCCACAGGTGTTCTAAGAAATAGGTATTCTAAGCACTTTCGCTCTTTTGAAAAGCTTTGTGTTTTAGGATGTTTCTATTTTTGCTATCTAAAAATATTAGACTTCCTTTGAAATTATAAAAAAGTTAAATTTATAAATTTTGCCTAAACAAATACTTCCTTTTTAACAATATCTGTTCTGTAGGCGAATTTCTACTACCTATGAAATATGAAACAGAACTGTTATAGTCACTAAAAATAACATATAATAAATAATAATACCTAATAATTACCTAAGGTAAATAGAACGGTAACTCTATATAATAGAATAGTAACAATAATAAAAAATAATAACCTATAGTTGTATAAACTACAATGTCATCCCTTTCTTTTGTAAATAGGCTAGTAGTAAAGAAAAACACAATTACACTTGTAAAGAGCTATATATTTTGCTGTTTTTAAAACAAAATAATTATTCCTAAAACCTAAATAATTATTCCATGAGTTAATCATCACATTTGAGGAGCTTCTACTTCCTCTATAAAGAAGTTTGTGCTCGATTGCCAACCAGTATATGCGTTTCCTCCCTTAGGATATACTTTGCAGTTCCCAACATGAAATTCCACATTAACTGTTTTAGCATGTGGAATATTACAATGTCCTCTAAGGACGCGTGGGCGGTGCAAGTTCTTGTCCATTCCTAGGTTCATGTATACAATGACATCAATAGGTACCGGTGCTGAGCATTCATAACCATCAAAAGTAACGTACCATCGTTTACAACAGCTATTGCAACCGCTGATACGCATGTTTGATGAGACAACAACCTTGAGCCATGTTTTACTTGAACGTTTCTTAAATGCACATTTCTACAAAATTTAAAGAAATCATTTTTTAGAAAAATGAGCTAAACAATATAAATATGAAACATTAAAAATTTAACCAAATTATTAATGGAAAAATTCGAATCTCTCTAATAACTAACAAAGTTTATACCCTTCAAACACCATGGTTTAATAAAAATAGATAATTTACTCTCTATTCTAAATTTTATTGCTTCTTTTATCAGCTTAATTTAATTTCTAAAATCGTTTAAATCTTCTAAAAGTTTTAATTGCTTAAATCAACGATATAAAACATCTACATTAGATGGATTGATTACGAAACACTTTTCACTAAACTTACTGTGTTATTGATAACCTCTCAGTGTAAATCACACCAGCTAGTAAATTATAACAAATAAAAATAAGTAGTTATAAATCAAAGACTCCTCAGGGTATACTAAAATAATAAGTAAGTTTTATTATGACAACAATATATAGACTAAATAAATCAACTAATTTTATTATATAAGAATACATGTGTTTGCATGAAGAGCGACAGTTATAGAAACTTTTTTCTCTCAGTACTAGGTGTTTTCCGTTAATTATATTGGTAATAAAGATGTAATTCGCCACCTTTTATGCCTAGCTGCTATAAATAGATTAGTATATTGTAAGAGGTACAAGCTCTTCAATATTAATTTTCATAAGCTCAATATATAGAACCAGAACGAACAAAACCTTTAATAAATCCTTTCAAGCGTCCATCAATGAATACAGTTTACGCTTTACTTTTCCTTAGTACCGAAAAAAATAATTTTGTTATCGGTTAAAGTCGTTTATCATTTATTGTTACCTAAAGCATCATCAGTAACTTTGATTTTATCGAAATCTTCCTTTAGCATCATTATAAAAAAGTGCCAGTTACATTATGCCTTAAAATGATAAGATGCTTAATGTATTTTACATGTGAAATTATAGTTGAAATACTTTTTCATATAATGTCTCCTATGTCATAACACTGCAGTTATTTCTAAGCATCTCCATTTATTTAAGTGTTTAATGCTCAGGGAACTAGAAATCGCAAAGCTCTTCTCAAGTTCACCTAGTTCGTAAAATATGTATAAAAGATAGTTCGTAATAAATCCTGTCTATTATATCAAATCTTGGATATATCATGGGAGAATGTATGGCTATACTTATGTCAATGTAGCTGTGTATTCTTACTTATTTTTATTTTATTTTTATATTAAAATAGTTTTTTTATCAGATAAAATTACAAAAATGAAATAAAACAAAGTTTTATATATTTTAAGTCAACTTTAAATAAGTATCTCATACTTATCTTATTATCTTAACAAGCAAATTTCGGTTGGCTGCCACGTTCCTTACTGGGCCCATCTTCATCATGGTTTTCTATCACCAGCGGAATATACGATATAAAGGACCCGAAATTCCGATGAAGGCTATCTTACTGACTTTTCAAATCAAACTAGGCTTTTGATATACATTTACAACACACATTGCTACAATAGTAAAAGGAATTTTATCTCTCTGAAGTTTCTAGAATACAGATGTACTACACCCGTCCATATGAAAAGTAAAAACCATAGATGTATTCAGAATAGATCGATTACAAATTAAAATTTCTTGAATGTTATCTGTGCTATAGCATAATTTTGTAAAGATAATTAATTTTGTAATAGTCATTAGTGTAAGCGAATTACATTTTTTAAATAGAGTTATAAGCGAATGCTATTGGATATTTTCAACATAATTAATTTGCATATGTACATCAGCTACATATGGAATGCCGACAAAAAAGAGACTGTGTCGAATAAGGTGAGACACCACACCTGTTTTATAACTGGCATTTTATTTTTTCTTCAATTACTTTTTCAAACCGATGATTAACTTTTGTTTACTGTGACGTACTTTCATATTTTCAAGCTAAAATTGAGCTTCCACATTATCATTTTCTCATAGGACACACTTATTTTTTCTCTTTTGCTGTCTAGATAATTATAACTAATAATAGACTAATTGAATGGCGATGATATATGCAATAATACCATGCTCAAAAAAAAAAAAAAGGGTAAACAAAGAGAAAAAAATGGTTAAATAATTGTTATCGATCTACTCTTAATATATATATGGAAAAACCAAACATTTTTCATGTAAATAAGAGAAAAAATAAATAAAATACTAATTTGTTTTACCTGAATTACTCCAACGTCTTTGTCATCGTCTAAATCTACCCAAGCACATTCTTTCCAATTTTTACCATCGCAGTTTTTGCCATCTACACCATCTTTGCCATTGCTTCCAATTTTGCCATCTTTGCCGTTCATACCGTTAGTTCCATTTTTTCCATCTCTGCCATTCATGCCGTTAGTTCCATTTGTTCCATCTTTGCCATTCATGCCGTTAGTTCCATTTTTTCCATCACAATGTTTTCCATCTACACCATCTACACCATTTAAGCCGTTATTTCCATGTGTGCCATCTCTACCATTCATTCCATTAGTTCCATCACGTCCATCGCGACCATTCCTACCGATACAGTAGGCTTGTTGTGTGCAATCCTAGAAAAAGAAAAGTTTTAAAAGTTAAGTTATAATATATCTTACTAAAACCTGTAGCCTGAGTTCTAAGAAATGCGCAAGACGATCGGAAGGGTTTATACCCACTGGATTCCCTTTCTCCATTGTACAGAAATCCGGAATTAGAGGATTCGAATTCCTGTTGTGTAAATCGTGCGCTTAATGTAACAAAAGTAACTGAAATTGGTATCGGATGGTTAGAATTTCGGTAGGGAGCAGTCTAGTACTGATGGGAATCCTCCTCCAACCTTATTTCTGCATACCTCTATGTAGAATATATTTGATTTTCTGCTATAATGGGGTTAGATGGAAATGACTCTCAGTCGGAAGAATTTTATTTTAATTGTTTTTGTTATATACGTTACATTGAAACAAAGATCTGCCATCAAATTTCTTCTCTTGTATTCATTTGTATTATTTTATTTGAGCTTTAAAATAGAGGTTCAGTCCATGTTATCAAATTATATGTATTAATAATTCGTGGAATATTATAACTTTTCATAATTATTCGTGTTTTAAGCTAAATCTATGCTTTAGAAGGTTTCTCATTGGCGGAGCAAGTATCATTTCATGCAAAACAACTTTACTTTGAACTCCTCAAAACTCCTCGAATCTTCCTTGAATTAATTCAGATCTATTTTTTACAGCTAAAGAAGAAACGTTTACTTTTATAAAAATTTAAGAACAAATATAGTTTTTAAAACAGTGGTCAGTTTTGTCTTTTTGAAGATTTATTTGTCTCCTTGCATGAACAAATTTAGCCAATACCGTTTGTTGATGATTTATGATTTATAGCTTTTAGAGGAGCCAAGTTATGGGATTCATTTTCTTAAAAAGTCTTAAAAACCTTCCTATCTTCAACTAATCATTAACTACGCCAAACTCTCCAGAAATCGATATTCAATTAAAATGTATATAGTTTAATGATATTGAGTAGGTGTATTGATCGATTATTGAATGAATAAATAAGTAAAATTATAACTTACGGCAAAAACACATGTGAATAATGCGAGAAATGCGAGAATAGCAAGAATGGCTTTCATTATGATGTACTCACTGTTGAGTTGCAAGAAATGAATGAAAAGCCTTGAAAAAACTTCAACATTTTATAGATGCAACAAGAAGCATGTAATAAAAACTGAAGCGGTGTAACGGTAAAATAATATTTTGTTCCTTTTGTTTTTCAATGAAAATAAACATTTACTTTATTTCCATTTAGTTATTTTAGATTTAGCTTTTAATATAATAAAATTATTCGAATGAAATAATGAACTGTTAATTATTATTACCAAGTTATTTGTTTAAATTTCTATTTAAAGGTACTTTGTGTGATTTATATCGAGTTTATAGAACTTACTAAAGGTAATTTTAGTATTTTTGTATCGTGGTCTTTTATATCATATCTATAGAGGTTTAAAATATTTGAAGGTCTTTAGGGTGTTAAGGGTGGTAGGGGTGGTGTAACCTTAAAATGAAGTTTCGTTAGATTTTGTAATTATCAAAAAGTAAGCACAAAAAGCTAATATCAGAAACTATGTGATTTAATTGATAAGTTTTCATTGCATTTTCCCTTGTTTTTTGAAGTAACGTTTTATCTTATTAGTATTTATGCTGAGTCTTTCCTTCTTTCGTAAGTGAAGTCTTGTGGTCTTAGTATTTATTCTAATTTTTATGCCTTCTCACGGAAAAAAGTATTTTGTGACTATCAGCCCTCACAAAAGTTGGCCTAATTTCCCATTTTTTTTGTTCTCACTCAGTAAGAAAAATATAAATAACGATTCTAGTTCATGGTGTTCTGATTTAGCAAAATACTTTAATTTGAAAATTATTGAAACAGCTTCTCTCTTCGAAACAGATGAAGTAAACAGTGGCAAGCACTTGCAAACTTTCGAACTTTTTCTTAGACGTACGTTTCAGCAAATTGTGATAAGTGTTTACTTTGATATAGCTGTCATCTTATAATATATTGTCTTATTCTTCGTAGATGCACTTAGAGCATGGTCCTAGGTTGTTCTTTTTTAGTTGCACTTGGAGCATAGTTCTAGGTTGTTCGTCTTTAGATATACTTGGAGAATGGTGCTAAGTTTACTCATAGAATGTACACACGTGTAAATAACAAAACAAAATTAGCTACAATATCGCGCTGCACGTTTTTAAATGTCAGAACCTCCCCTTTTTAATAGAGCTTTAAAGCAACACTACTTAAAAATGGATGATTCGAAATACTTCATTTTGGATATGCTGATCACAATAAAAATATTTATCAAGGAACGTTTCGTTTATACATGTTTCAAATAATTATTACGTTTATACATGTTTCAAATAATTATTTCGTTTATACATGTTTCAAATAATTATTACTTTTAAATAAAACTACTTCTGCGTAAGCTAAAAGTATTAAAATGGCCTCGTCAAAACCGATTATGGGAAATTTCTATCACTGGCCGCCGATATTGCTTTTAAATCTAATTTTGATCTACCATTTTTTAGCCTGCGGCATAATTACGTCATCATTTTAATTAGATAAATGATTCTCCACCCAAGATGAATTTTTTGTACTGATTATTTGTTTTACCTAAATAAAACTATTTATAATTGTTTTTTGTAAATTCTGCCACATGTATATAAAGTAAGTCTACTTTTTTAATAACTTCATCAAAACAAAACCATTTTTTTATTCCCACTTTAAAAAATATTTATGAAAAAGTAAACTAGCGAAACATTTTTTATGAAGGAAACTTTCATGCTTTAAAAATTGAATGACACATATCTTTACTCTAAACTTGTCATTTTTTCCATCGCAAAGCCTCTGTATGTGCAAACGTTTCTGCCACCAGGCTGTTTGTTTTCCTTCGCTTAACTTAATATGGCAGCAGTTACAACTGCTACAGTAATTCCTTTAATATGATTGTCTCTTATAATAGATTTGAAAAAGCACCGACGCTAGCAAAAACTTATGCAGTCATAATTAGTTTTGTTGGTATAATTAAACCAGGAATTTGTTATGATAGATAATTTACAAAAAAACTCTAAGATTAACCGAGACTTACCTGTAAGGTGAAGGTTAAGATTAATTCCAAGAGTTCACAGAGAACGAAGGGGTTAATTCTAATACTTGAGCTATATTTGGTTGCATGAGATCAACACATTGTCTACTACGAAATCTAAACCATTCTTTACAATACGTACCTTATCGAGATCTTGTTCCCGTACGCCATGAGTTGACGAGAACGTTAATAATTTCGGACGAAATTCCTTTGTTTTCAAAGGGTTCCCTGACACCAAACATGCCATTAGTTTCATGTTTGGCAGTTCTGGCTGCTTTTTCCTTATATAAGGAAAATACAAAGATTTTTTAGTATCTGGTAACCTTAAAGGTTCCACAATGAGAAGTCTCATTAGCCTTGAAAACCAGGCTTGCGTAGTGAAAATAGGTGATATGATTATCCCTTCACATTTTTCCTGTTCAATTTTTCTGAGCACTTGTGAGATAATAGAGAATGGAGGAAAAGCATAGAATTTTTCATTTTTCCATTCTGTAGCAAAAGCATTGGTTCCACAAGCATCTGGCTCTGGGCTATAAGAAAAATATTTTCCACTTTTCTTATTGACTCTAGTAACAAATAAATCTATGCTTATGACCCATATAATGCTATAACTTTTTGAAAAATATTATCTTTCAATGTCCACTCAAGATTATCTCTAATTTTATGAGATTCAGTATCAGCAACTTTATTCCGCTTGGACTCAATGTATGATGCAAAAATCCATAATTTTTTAGATTGAGCATATTGCCCAATTTCTTTTACTAATTCAAAAATATCTTTCTTATTGGCAGATTGTTTATCAATCCAAGAAATCGTTGACACATTGTCAATCTTCATGTGAATGTCTGTGTTATAAATATTTTTGCAATAGATTTTAGAGCAAATAAAGCTCCTTTCAGTTCCAGCACAGTTTGATTCCTCTGAAGACCAGTGTCCACCTGTAGATTCTCTGCCACAGGCGGCACCCCAACCCTTTGGACATGCATCTGAAAAACTTGTCAAAGAGGGTAATGGGTGAGAAATTCTATTACTTGAGTCAACATTTTTAACCCACCAGTCTAGTTCTAGACAAGCAGCTTGGTTTAAGCTACATTGACCCTCATAATTCCCTCTTGATGTTTTTAGAGCATTATTTTTAAGAGTTTGGAGGTCAAAGAGATTCTACTTAGGTTAACCCCTGGTAGGGCGGCTTCACACATTCCTAATAACTTAGCAAGGTCTCTAATTTTTAAAATATTCTTTTTTCTTATTTCTTGTATTAAATTTTGAATACGTTGTTGTTTTTCTAAACTTAAAGTAACTTTCATTTTCTTAGAATTTAAGACAAAGCCTAGAAAGTAATTTCTTTAGATGGAATATTAATAAAATTTCTGGGTGCACCTGCAAAGCTAATCCTGAAAATAATGCAAGGCTGTCTAGTACCGTTTTTTGGCATTCCTTTTTTGTGTCACCCATAAGAAAAGAATCGTCTAGGTAACTCATGACTTGATGACCTTGCTTTCTAAGGGCCAAAAATATTGGTTTCAATAATTTTGTAAATATTCTTGGTGCAGATGACAACCCATTTGGTAGGCATACAAATTTGTAGAGCTGTCTTTCCAATTTGAACAAGAGATACTTATGATCACTTACTTATGATTATGATACTTATGATTATGATTAATCTAAATTTGTTTCCCTTCTTTTTTCTTATAAAGATTAAGGAAACAAAACCTTTCTCACAGTCAGAAACTTTTTGTACCACTCCTTTTTCTTTTTATGGTTTTTATTTTAAGAAATATTAGATACGTCCTCTAGTTCTATTTTTGCACCCTGCACTGTTTCTAAAATCCATTTATCAGAAGTAATTTCTTTCCATTTTTCTACCTTGTTGGCAATGGCTCCTGCCTTAACTTTAGCATTATTTAATATTAAAGCATTTTTAATTTTTCTAACCTGATTTGAGAATTCAATATCAGAATTTACTTCTGGTGATAATGCGGTGCACTCATGTTCTTGTTGAAGCCGCGGTTGCTTTGATAGGGTGGATGATGATTGTTCGGTTTGAATCTTCCTCTTATGCCCCGGCCCCTGTACAAAAAAGGTTTTCCTCAAAAATTTTGTGCAGGACTGTGGAGTACCCATTTCCAGAAAAAGATTTACGAGAAAGTACTTGACCAACTTTGTTAGTCTCAGATATATCTTTTATTGCTTTGGGAAGATCATCGCCAAAAAATAGTTTTGGGTGGTCCCCTTGGGGAAAAGAAAACTGCCTGTACCCAAAGTTTAGCTCTGGAATTATCTGTCCTCTTCTTATATTTAATAAGTCATAATTCAACTTTCCTAAAACCATTTCAGAGTCTGCACATTGTTTTATAGCATTTTTGCTCAATTCCATGAAATTGTCATTAAAATTTCTAGATTTGAAGAAGGTATCAGCTAATTTGCTAATTATTGAAAAGGATTTTAAAACTAACTCTTGTAAGTTTGATAGTTTAATGTCAGTGCTTTTTACATTATGTGACATTTTATTCCATACTTCCACATAAACTCTAGTTGTTTCAAGACTTTCTATATTTTCTGGAGGTAATACTTCCTGCAAAACTTGGTCAAACTTTTCTTGTTTAAAAATACCCCATTCTAAATTTTGAAATATTTTTGCCAATTTCTCATTCAAAGGGGGTCTCTTTTTTTCAACTTTTTCATACTCCTGAGAAATATCATCAACATAACTATCTTCAGGGGGGTCCCCATTTTCAGTACAGTTGAACTCATGTAATTCGAACTCTCATAATTCGAAAAATCATTTAAGTCGAACAGATTGTTCGGTCACTTCAGAATTTACTATTAAACCTTTACAAGAAAACTCCTTTAATTCGAACTCCCATAATTCGAAAAATCATGTAAATCGAACAGATTCTTGGGTCCCCTGGTCGTATTTTTCATCATGTAATTCAAATATTGTAAGGTCGGAACTTTTCCTAAATTCGAATCATGAGATTTGAATGTTTTTTACGTTTTTTACGTGATTTGAATTTGATTGTTCGCAGCAGACACGAACAAAATGGCAACAAAAAGAAAGCACAACGAAGTTACTTCGAAAGTAAAGTACGATGCGTTAAAAGAGCTAGAAAAGGGTAGACCGAATAAAGGTGTGGTAAACCAATTTAACATTCCCGGTGGTACCCTTTCTACCTGGAAGAAAAACAAAAAAAAGATCTTTGATGTTTTTGAAAATTCGTCATTAAAACGCCAACGTGTCAAAACAGGAACATACGATAAGTTGAATGAAGCCTTGTTGAAGTGGTTTAAATCAATGTGTGGTCACAGCATTCCAATCAATGGTCCTATTATTGTGGATAAAGCTCGTGAATTTGTGAAAGCATTCAATTACAAGGATCTTACAGCATCGAATGGATGGTTGAGAGGTTGGAAGGAGGGGTAAATGATATTTCCCTTGATTTTCAATCTGTATTTCAAGCAAAAATAATGACAGATACACAATAGGATTTATCATCTTTTTATAGACATGGCATTACCTTCAAGGAAGTCTCTGGGGAGTCAGCAAAAGTTACCAAAGAGATGACTGCACCTTGGGAAGAAACAGCCTTACCAACAATACTAGCTAGATACAAACTGAAGGATATTTTCAATGCAGATGAATTTGGTCTTTTATACGAAGCTTTGCCGTCAAAATCTTTGCACTTCCGTGGTAAACGTTGTTCAGGTGGAAAACACAGCAAAGTGCGGTAAACCGGGATGGCTGCGTCTAACGCTCTCAGTGGAAAGATCCCAATGTTTGTTATTGGAAAATCAAAAAAACCAGGATGCTTCAAACACGTTCGTAACCTTCCTTGTCGATATTGATCTCAAAAGAAATCATGGATGGATGAGACACTTTTTAAGGAATGGTTGCGCGAGCTCGACTGTAAATTTGATATGCAAGGAAGAAAAATTGTTCTGGTAGTCGATAACTGTCCTGTACATCCAGACGTTTCAGAACTAAAAGCTATTAATTTACAATTTCTGCCACCAAATACCACTTCGTGTACACAGCCCATGGTTCAGGGGGTTATGATTTTCTATAATTTTCGATTGCTGAATCACTATCGAATGTTTTGATTTTGCAATAGAAGAGAATAGAAGAGAATAGAAGAGTTCTTTGAGCACGAAGATAGTAGCAACATGGAAGAAACAATTGAGTTCTGTGGAAAAAAAGTTTCTTTAAGTTACGAAATTTCATTGGTGATTATCAGAGAGTTTAAATGTGAATCGATGATAAAGGGATACCATGCCTATATGAATGATTGGACACCGATCTTAGGAGAAAGTTTAACGACACGTCCAGAACGTGAAAATGAAATCGATAAATATGCTGTTGCTGTTACTAAAGATGCAAAGGTCATTGGTCACTTAAAGAAAGGAAAAACTGGTCGATACGCTAAAACAGTCTTTTACTTTCTACGAGCTAATCCAATGAACACTGCTAATATTATTGTCACTGGGAAAAGAGCTAACTTTGGAGATGGACAAGGCTTGCAAATTCCCTGTACAATTTTGTTCAACGGAGAAGAAAAATGCATTGAAGTTTTAAAGAAACAGTTGAATTTATACCCTCTATAATCGTTTATATAGGCTTGAACTATTGTCACAAATATTATCATGTTTTTTTTATCTCAGGTCATTGAAGGCTAAATACCGATCCCTTGTTATTCGTAAGATAATAAGAGAATTAGTGAAGGATAAAAAACTGCCCCGAACATCAATTCTCGAAGTCATGATGATGCTCAGGACAGCTTGGGATGAAGTGACCAAGAAAACAATTGTTAACTGTTTTCGAAAGTCGGGAATCTCAGAGGAAAGGTGCTATAGATGATGATGATGATGACCCATTTAAAGAGATGGTCGATGGTGGCGAGGACGATAGTGCTGACGGCGAGGAGGACAATGTAGAAGAGTTGCAGTTTGACCTGAATCAACTTCGCGAAACTAGGCCAGACTTGACCCCTGAAGACCTTGATGCTGATGCACTCATTGATTTCGATAGAAAGGTAGTGACCAACGAATCTCAACCATTGTCTGTTGACCAAATAGTTAACGAATACCAATCACAACCAGTTGAACTTGAAGATATCAGCAGTGACGAGGATGAATTTCCCGACAACCCCATATCACCACCATCGCAAAATGAAGTTGATGAAGCCATCGAAGTCCTGAATAGATTAACGTTATTCACAACTGATTCGGAGTTAGATCCTCTGCTTTTGAAAGTATCGAACCAAATCAATCAAAGAAGATTTGACAGAGTGAAGCAATCTTCTATTACTGACTTTTT
>JAYJMI010030120.1:0-12384 GCA_036873855.1 Sarsia tubulosa
AATTGTAGAATATTAGTTCTGGGAACTATCTGCAAAGTTTCATCAACTAAATATAAGTCGTTTAGGATATCTCGAGGAGGGGAGGAGTGGGGGCGTAATCCATCCCCCCGGTGAAACTAACGCCTGAAAAGCCAGGAATGAATAGGGTTAAAAATATTCGACGGTACCGACACTCTGCTACCTTGAAGAATGTCTAAAGGGTTCATAAACAGTAAAAGTTCATCAACAGTAAAAGATAATCAGTCTTCTACGAGCCCAAAAACGTTCTTACGAAGAACAACTTGTATTTTTGGATAAAACTTTAATGAAGTTAAAAAATATATCTAATTTCTAAAAACCGTTCTTTTAACTACCGGAATATTTCCGGCATTGCAATCAACAAAAGGGGGAGTTTATCAACAGTAAAAGACAATCAGTCTTCTACGAGCCCAAAAACTTTCTTACGAAGAACAACTTGTATTTTTGGATAAAACTTTAATGAAGTTAAAAAATATATCTAATTTCTGAAAACCGTTCTTTTAACTACCGGAATATTTCCGGCATTGATTAGCCAATGAAAACAGCCAATATTTTGTTTAAGACGCTGCTACCAAAGATGTCATATGAGGCAAGGAGCTTTATATAAGAAGGAGAGTCATCTAATGAAATCTTTATTGTAACTTCTGTAGAAAGCGGTAATACTTTAAAAGATAAGCGTGAATCGCTCTAATTACATTTTAATTGGTCTAAAATGTTTTTTAGAAATTTTTTATTTAATGTATATTTTATTTCCTAATTTTATTCGTCAATGCATACAATTTCATGTATTACTATTTGGTTATATAAAGGAAAAACTATTTTTCAAATTTATGCAAAGAAATCTTTTATCGAAAGTAAATAACAAATAGCAGTCACAAATAATCGTCTTTTTACCCAACTTACAATAGCGGAGTTGTAACGGCGTTTTAACAGCAAGTTAAGTAATAAAGGTATTTTGAAGGTAGCCCTGAAAATGTAGTTAATTTGAACAATATTTTACTCTTTAAACCAATCATGTTATCAACAAAAATTTAATAAATTATTAGCAGTGCAACTTTATAACGTTTTGAATCACGCTTAGTAAAAGAAAATAAACTAGATAGCTCTTTTAAAGCTCTTTGTATGAAGTAAGTAATTAGGCACCTTTAGCATCTAAGACTGCGAAAAAAGCTAGAACGTTGCCTTATACAACAGAAGCAATTAACTTAAAAACAAAAACGTTAATTACCTTTGCAAATTATTATTATTTATTAAACCTTATTGACGTTCTCAAGACAACTTCAAATCACTACTTTTAACGTTTCCATCACAACGGGAATAGAAAGATAATTTATATAAAAAGCTAATAAGTTTGATTGAGCAAATAATTTAATGAGGAAAGAGATAAGGAGAAGTTTAATAGACGGATTTCAATGTTTACATTTGCTTTTAGAGCTACTTTACACGCTAATATATTATACGGTGACAAATATAATCCCTAGCCAATTACTGTTTTGTTTTTTTCTTTAATTTAATTATTAAAATAATGACACAATGTAAATAGTACATTAAAATGCGTAATTTTGAGAGGCAATTTGTGTCTCGTGGACCACAAAGATTGTAAAGAAATAACCTTATTAAATTCATGAATTATCGAGGCAATCATACCAAACTACGTAACTTTAAAATCCGTCTATATAAGATGACATATTTATACGGATATTTCGTTTTAGCGACTGCTATACATTATCAACGTAGGTAAAATGACTGTGTTTATAATTCTTGTTTAAAAGTTTTATACATAAAAAACTCACCAAAATTAAAATGTACAGAACTAATAAACGTAATAAAAAAAGACATAAAGTGTATGACATTGGACAGAATAACGAACAACTGACAAACAAAAGTACAATAGAGACAATAAATTAACAACATATAGGACAGAACAAAAGACAAGACAATTATGTCTTGTTTCTAGGACAACTGCATTCCATAGGAAAGGAAAAGAATGAATAGAAACAAGTATTACAAACAATAATAACGGCATACCGAGGTAAATGTAAAATAAACCTAGGGCAAGGGTAATAATAGCCGCTCGAGAAAGAATTCTCTACCCTAGAATAACATAGACTCATATTATATAAATAGCTTTAAAGGAGCAGATTGTTCTTGTTTATTCAATATAGGCTTTTTCTTTTTGATAAAAAGTGTCTTAGCTATTTTTCGATCTTTATGATAGCCATAATTTTGTCCCAGTATTTCGAAATTATTTTCTTCGGCCGGAGGGTGATCTTTTGACTCAGAATGTTTTAACACGTGTGAGTTGTTATCACGACGTTGGTGGTCAGTCACACGTTCTTTGATTCTACGACCAGTTTCACCAACGTACGAGGCATTACAACCATATATTCGTATACGACATTGTGTTTATGTATGAACTTATCTTGATCTTTTAATGGAAAAAAGGATGATAATTTGGTACAACTATAAACAAATCTGGGCTCAATGTTGTCAGGTAAATAACGACGGAGTGACTTTTTATAGCGATTTATTTTGCTCAAACCTTCAATATCTTTATATGGTAGTACCATTGTCAATGCTGTTACATCATTTGTTTGAACTAAGGTATTGTTTACAATGTTATTTTTGTTGGTATTCTTTCTCTTTTGATCATTAAGAACTCTTTTTATAAGGTACTTGGGATAACTATTTAGATTATTGAAAACATTATATAAATATTATAACTCTGTTTTAAGTGATTCTATTGTAGAGAATACATTATACGCACGTTGAATTAAAGATCGTAAAGTTCCAACTTTATAAATTCTTGGTGCAAATGACTTCCAATGCATATAAATATCGTATAAATATGTGAAACTAATACTAGGTTGAAAAGAGTTCAACGCTAATAATTATTTTTCAATTTCATCTTTTATAACAAAAGCAAAGATGTCGTCAACATATCTTTTCCAGTAAGAAAGTTTACTTGCTAGTTGAGGAACCAAAGTACTTTCTAAATGAACCATAAATATATTAGCCAAAACAGGTCCTAATGGAGATACCATGGCGACCCCGTCAGTTTGGATATAAATTTCACCATGTAAGGTAAAGTGTACTTGTTTTGTAGATAACATAAGTAATTGACATAAATTTTCTCTTTTTATATCAGTATTGATGATCATTTCTTGGTATATCTTGTCTAGTATTAAGCTAATCGTATAGTCTAATGGAACATACTACTTCAACTCGTGAAGTTGAAGTACTTTCATATAGTCTAGATCATGCAATACCATCGAATAATGATCCCAACAAATTGGATATGCAGTTTGTATCATTTTATCAATCGGTCTTACCTTATGTTACCCACCTTTCTGAGCCTGATAAATTGCAGTTAAAAACAAAAACACTTAACGTTTTCAAACAATTCATCGACATTAAGATACCGTACGATGATAAAGTTATTATTTCTAATTTGGCTAAAAATAAAGACATCCGTATTATGAGACAGGACAAAGGTACAGGTATTGTTATAATGGATAATTCCGTATATATTGATAAATGTTTATCGTTAATCGAAACACCACAATTCATCGATCCTACATCTAAGCTTGAAGGTCAGGTACAAAGAGCGCTACAAAAAATAAAATCAAATCTAACTGCTCACGAGTACAGAAATTTATATCCTCAATTTTCCAAACCTGCTCAATTTTATGGTACTGCAAAGATACATTAAGTAACTACAAATTGGAAAGATGTTAGCAAGTTACCATTACTTCCAATTGTATCTAACATAGGATCAACGACATACAATACATCAAAATACTTAGCCAAATTGTTAACACCATTGACCAAATCTAGTTACACAGTGGACAGTACTCAACATTTTATAAGAGAGCTGAAAAATATTAGAGTACCAGATAATTATATTTTAGCATCATTTGACGCATCAATTTTGGAAAAAGGATTTCACCATTAGAAAGAAAATTTTATTGGTTTTCCGAAAATGCATAATTTGCTGTAGTTTTGTGAGTAGTTTTTAAGTTATGAGGCATTTTGTCGCCTAATTAGGTCGTTAAATCTTTAAAAGTCTATTAAAAACGTTTTAATTTCTATTAAAAGCTTTGTTTCAACTCATGCTTTCTTTGTTTTAAATAATTGCTTAAAAAAATGTTTTTTCTCAAAAATAATTTGTAGCTTTTTCTAATGACTTTTATTGTTTAATATTTTTAAATTTGATAGTTTCTTTTTTAATTTTTTGTAATTCTTTTGTTAAAAGTTTTAATAGACTTAAAAAGGCAACAAAATCCCTTATAACTTTAGAACTAGTCAACCAAATAGAACAAATGGTATATTTTTTAAAAACCAGCAAGATGTTCTTTCTAATGGTCATTTTTTTTCCAAAATGATCGCTTTAAATAAAAGTTATAAGACTTTAAAGTGTCGGTTCGCTTTTTTTTGGGACACACTGTATGTTGTTAATTTATTGTCTCTATTGTACTTTTGTTTGTCAGTTGTTCGTTACTCTGTCCAATGTCATACACTTTATGTCTTTTTAATTACGTTAATTTGTTCTGTACATTTTAATTTTGGCGAGTTTTATATGTATAAAACTTTTAAACAAGAATTATAAACACAGTCATTTTACCTACGTTGATAATGTATAGCATTCGCTAAAACGAAATATCAGTATAAATATGTGACCTCCCATGTGATTTTAGCAGGAAATGGTTAAAACGCCTTCTAACGTTACATGAAACGTTTCATATGAAATGAAACGGCTTTGTAACGCTTTTATAAAAACTGAAATGTTTCATTAATTTTGTGTATGTTTGATGAAACGTTTCATGGTAATATTTGTAACGTTTCAAGAAAAAATTTGAAACGCTTTTGAAACGTTTCATGATTGAAACGTTTCAAGAATATTTTGAAAAGTTTCAAGAATCTTTTGAAACGTTTCAAGATATCTTTTGAAACGTTTCAAGAAATTTTTTAAAACGTTTCAAGGATTAGTTTGAAACATTTCAAGCTATTTTTATGATCTGAAAAGTCCTTAACATTGTTAATTTCGCAACAATAGCTATTTTATCATCGTTAAAAAAAGCTCAAATAAGATTTTTTAACTTTGATAGCTATTATAACTTGGCTAAAAAAATGTAATTTTGTAGCGATAACTATTTTAACTTCGCTAAAAAACTCTTGTTGAACTTGTCTTGTTTTGCTAAAGATTATTTCGCTTCTATAGTTATTTTAACTTGGCTAAAAAACGCTTGAATAAGGTTAATTTAGCAATGATAACTATTTTAACTTCGCTAAAAGAAGGCTTGAATTCAATTCGCTTCTCTTTGATATCCATTTTAACAACGATAGTAAATGCTTGAATAATGTTCATTTATATTTGATACCTTTTTTATCATCGCTAAAAAACGCTCGAACAAGATTATTTTGCTTTGATAGCTATTATAACATGGCTAAAAGATGCTTGTTAAACAAGGTTACTTTAGTAACGATAACTATTTTAACTTCGCTAAAAAGCGCTTGTCGAACAAGGTTTAAATTCCCAACGATAACAACTATTTTAACTATTTGATATCCCTAAAGAACGCTTGAACAAGATTATTTCGCATTGATGGCTATTTTAACTTGGCTTATAAACGCATGAAGGCGGTTCAAGAAATAAAATTGAAAAGGTACCACATTAAAAAAATAAGTTTTTTTAATACTTATTTTCAGGGTTTTTTTCAGAATAATTCTTGAAACGCTTTTGCAACGTTTCATAGTATTTTCTTGAAACGTTTCAGTCAATATTTGAAACGTTTCTTATTGTTCTATGAAACGTTTCAGAAAACCATTTCCTGCTAAAATCATATGGAAGGTCACATATGTCATCTTGTATTAAACTTCTCGTTACCTCTTTCATCATTTAATTAAAAAGCTATAAAAAACATCCTTAAATACAAGGATGCATACATAATTCAATAAAACTGAGATTTTAAAGATAGTAATGCCATTTTATAAAATATATCTTAGTTATCTTTATCAATTCATTAGTTACGTTTTTTAAAACTGATTAGCAATTATTAATTGCGGCACGTTAAAGAGCCAATATCCGAGGTAATGCATTGCGCGGTTTGTGTTCAAAATTTTGGTTAGCTAGAATTTCAACTTTACTTTTACGCTCAGTAGAAGTAAACAAATCAGACGCAATGCATTACCTCGGATATTGGCTCTTTAAGTAACAAAAAAAGATCATTTCATTGCCATGTCAGAGAATCAAATAGTAGGCATTATAACAACGATTGACAACTTTTATGTGCAACACTAGATATGAGGAATATTTTAAGTGTTTTCAAATTTGTAGTGTAGACATTGGTTGCCTTTGCTCATGTGACCTTTATTGTTCATTCCAAGTGATACGTGAAAGAATAATACTCTATTCTCTATTAATACAATATTCCTAGTCATAATGGTCCAAATAAACTTTTTCTCATTATTGATGTGTATTTAATAAAGAATGACTTCGCAAACAAGCTAATAATGTTTTAAATCTTTAACCTTATGGTTATCTTAACGCTTAAATCTCATGCATAGTACTCAATGTTCGGTTTAACTCTCTTTAGTCTGTCGTCGTGTGTCGTCTGTCGTGTCTGTCGTCTGTCTGTCGTCTGTCGTGTCCGGATTAACATCATGTAGATTCTAGAACTTTTAGAACTCTTAGAACTGCCAGTAAAATATAACTAGACATGTGATTTTTTTTTGTTATTTCATTTAGTAACTTTGTCTAACTGCATTAACATGGACAGTTAATGTTAAACAAACGATTAGTAGTACATCATTCAACAGATTGTGTTTTATTGTGTGTTATTCAGTTATTCCTGTAAACTATTGCTAGCTGGATAAAAGAAAATGGAAAAACAGACAGAAAAGAGAGTTGTTTCTGAAACTTTTGCAACATTGCGTGTTAAATTTAATGGAATATGGTTGTGGTTCCGATTGTGCTGGAATACTAGTGAACTACTACAAAATCACCAGTCATAATAAATTATAGCGACATTTGGAATAATGTGTAATGATTAAAAATAATGAATAATATAACAAAAAAAGTTGCGATTACTATAGTTATACAAACTAGAAATTATGAAAAATACCATGACCTACGACCCATGACCTACAGTCACGATTAGTCATTACGATTAAAATTATGAAAGATCTTGTTACAAATGTTTTGATGAAGGTACGACAAATGAAAATTATGAACATACAATATTGCAAGTTCACGATTATAATGATTAAGAAATATTGAACAATATGACATATAAATGTTGCGATTAGTTACGGAAACTCATAATTATGAGAAATACCATGACCGCCAGTCATAATTAGTCATAGCGATAAAATAAAATCTTCTAAGAGTTCTAACTTATTATGCGTTATTTCCAAAGTCTTATAACTTTGGTAATTTTTTAAAACAGTTAATTGCTATGCTTCTAATACCGTTACCATATAAACTGATTAATTCCAAGGATGAAAAATTGTTAAATGAATAATTTTTTTTTGCAATATTGATTTATCAGTGTTAAGTATTTTAATCTATTAAATGCACAAGACTTAATATATTTTAGTTGTGTATTTAAGATTGTAATCGTTTGAATTAAAGGTAGATTTGAAAACCTTTTGTTATCCAAGGAAGTTAGATTACTCATATATATTTCTAATCTTTGAGTTGTTGTCGGTATATTTTGAATCCTTGCTAATTCCTAATTGAAACATTTTACTTATTACTTATTACTACTTTACTTATTTTTTCAGGTTCACACTTTAATTTCATGTGCACAGTCAAGCCTGAGTGAATGTTTTAACATTAGGCGTGCAGTGTACCAATACAATGAGTAGAAGTTAATACCAAGAGAAATAAAATATCTGGAGAAAGTAATAAATTTTATTAAATGGTTTTAACCTATAAGGGCTGTTTTGTTCAAGCATGGTATCAACTTTACCATTTTTTCAATGGAAAATCAAAAATTTTAAACAGCAATAACTATTTTAATATCGAATGAATTGTTATAAAACTTTCAGAAAACGTTTATTGTATATATCCTTTTAAAAAATCATCATAGAAAAGCACATTTACATTCCCTTTAATTTAGTGAAAGTTTCATGTAAAAATCTTTATTAAGGTCTAAGGAGCCCAGTATAAATAGGGTTAAACAAGGATCACTGTGCACAAAAACAACAGTTTCAAAATATAAAAACTAGCAGTTGTTTTCAATAAGATTTTAGAAAATCAAGAATTTTCAGTAAAATTTCTGATTGATCAACTCTTTAAATTATAAAAGACATAATTGAAACTGAATTTATCCTGATATTGTGACAAGAATAGTTTTCAATAAACATGTAACTTCATCATCACTTTTATACCTTTTTATGACGAATTAACTTCATGTGGAAAATAATACTATGATTGAGAAAAGACTAACTAACTGGCAAACGAAGGAATGACGAAAAACATTTTAAAAAAGTTAAAAAAAAATTATAAACAAAAAAACTATTTATTTAAAAAAGTATAAAAATATAGTAATATACTTTTCAATGCACAAACCTTTAAGATACAACATACAACTATTCCAGCTTTCACTGCTTTTCAATATATCTCTCACTGTCTATTTATTCCTTTATGGTAAGTTTTCAAAAAGATATTTAACGAGCTGATTTTAAAAATTCATGTGCTCTAGTTTAATTGGCTTGTTCTTTTATTAACTCGATTTGATTGGTTAACAATATAATCAACTAAACGATAAACCCTTTTCCGTTGATAGGATTTACTTATATGATTTACTCTTGTAGCTTATATATAGCTTTTTCTAGCTTTTTTTTAATTTTTAATTAATATAAAATGGCAATGATATACATACGTCATAAGATTCAATAAGTTTATACAGATGTCTGAAAACAGGAAAAAGTGGCTTAATTGATGATTTTAGCAGATGTTATGATAGGCTAATAGTTTATTATGTAACTATTCTGTGTTATTGTTGTCTAGTTTATCAATATCTGCCTGATTTTAATTAGCTAATTGACTAATTACTAATGTCTAGTTATTTTCTAATATTTTTTCATGTTTACATTGTAACAGTACTTTATTTACAACATTACTTACGTTGATAATGTCAAGCAATATATATGGATGAAATATCCGTTTATTGAAATAAATATTATGTCAACATTTATAAATCTTCTCGTCTTTACTTTTACTAATAAGTTATTTGCTCATTACAACATTTTTCATGTTGTGATAAGCGTATTTTTGTAGCCAATATAATTTTGAAAGGCAACGGTTATTATAATATTTATGATGTTATTAAATATTACTCACTAGTATCATAAATTTGCTGATATGTATCGGGTAGAGTTGTCGTTTTTAAGGCCTATTTATTTCATTGAAATCTTCGCATAATAAATCATATACACAAGTATACAAATCATATACAAATAATATATAATTGATAATATCAAAAAAAAAAAAAATAATAATAACAACAACAAAAAACTATCAACGAATGCCGTAGTAGTTTACTTTGTTCCTGTTTAATATATATAAATAAAATTAGTATTATACGTAACGGAAATAAAATGTCGCTTGTAAAGTCAGCTAAAGTATTAGATTCCCGAAGAGTAGAGCAATCACTTCAAAGAAACCTACTACCTGCCGTAAGTACATGTTTGTTTAAAAACATAGAAATATAATCTTATAATCTGAACTTAATTTACTAACTTTCTAACCTTTGTTGATATTCCTTGCTAATAATCTCCGTAACATTCTATATTACAACTTTGAGTTCGGTAAATACAACATTTTTATTCGCAAGTTTTGGATTTGTTTTTTAGATACACAATAAAGCATCTGTTCTATCGTGCAGAGCTTTGTGGTCTCCGGATATTGATGACCAGTCCATTTGCGAGAAAAGGAGTAGTATTGATAAACTGATATCGGAAATCCCTGGTGTTGAATTTTACATATCGTGTATAACGGGTACTACGACTAACAACAAGACCGTTATGTCGATAAGACCCGGCATATCCTATTTGGTATCCTTTAAAAAGAATGTTGTTGCGTTTGAAAGAGTTGTATTCAAAGCAATTCATGATAGCGGTATGGACGCTTCTGTATCGTTAAAACGGACGATAAAAGCAACAAATGATCCTATTTTACAAGGGTTAAAACAAGTTGTTAAGGTACGTGGAATTTTAAGATAGGACAAGGCCTTATTAATTTGACACACAATATTAGTGACAAGAAATTTTATTTGAAGACATAGTTTTAATGATAAGTAATTTTTTCTATTCGTCGACTTTCGTTTTGTAGGATCACAATAGCACATTTGGAAAAGACTTGGTGGAAAAGTCAACAAGCGATTATTGTAAAACGCTATGCCTTATTGTTGCTGTTGATTCTGGTTTATGGCGACCATTGGAGAATGCTTCAGTAAATTTAAAGGTGATGGTACGCTGTTATCGTTTAAAACACACAACACAGTAGTTTCTCCAGATATGAAGTTGGAACCGGTCACAGGTTAGTAACAAAACAAACATAATACACCAATTAAACGATAAAACTACAATCTGAACCATATTTCAATAAAAAGCAACTTCGATATAAATAATTTAAAACTATATTTAGGAATTTGAAAAGCTCTCTGCGTTGTGAAAGCTGCGATGAAGAACGTCGGACATGCGTTATACAGAGGAGAGGTCTACAAACGCGCTGAAAAAGGTTAGATTTGCTTGTAGTATATGACTGATGAATAACTAGAGATAAAAAGTGTAATTCTAGTTGAAAAATATTCACAATTTTTTTACATAAGTTTCTTGGCCCATATCTAGAAACAACTATTACAGATAGGTTTTTGAACATGATTTTAAATAACTGTATTTTTTAGGGCAATACGCATATGTTCCTTTCTGCACAGTTGAAAAGTATCTACAGATATTGGTTTGTAATCCTGCATTGCAAGACGAAATTATAAATGAAATGCCACGTCTTTCGCGACTCATAGCAGATCCTAATTGTCTAGTAAGAAATTATCATTTTGTTTTGTTTTGCAACTCACACTACTGGCCTAGACCTGACAATGACTGGCCCACTGGCATTATACTGGCCTTCCTAGTTTTAAGGCCAGTTGTTTAGTAGTTCCTTCTTTGAAATCATACAAGTCTCCCTACTGGCTTAGACCTGACACTGAATGGCCTTGAAACATAGCAACGCCAGTGAAAAGCCAGTCATTTCAAGAGACTTTTCACCATAAGGCCAGTAGGTCAGTCGGTTTCACTTTCTGTAAGATCATTTAAGTTTCAAACATGACGTCACAAGATGTTCTAAATGCCTTATCTTTAGCTATTTTTTTTATTTTAAAACAAACGACTGGCCCACTGGCCTTATATTGGCCTTCCTAGTTTTAAGGCCAGTTGTTTAGTAATTCCTTCTTTGAAATCATGCAAGTCTCCCATACTGGCGTAGACCTGACACTGACTGGCCTTGAAATATAGGAAGGCCAGTGGAAGGCCAGTCATTTCAAGAGACTTTTCACCATAAGGTCAGTAGGCCAGTCGTTTTCAACTTCTGTAAGATCATTTAAGTTTCAAACATGACGTCACAAGATTTTTTAATTTAGCCTTGCAAAAACTTTTTTATTTCAAAAACGACTGGCCTACTGGCCTTATGGTCAAAAGCCTGTTAAAATGACTGGCCTTTGATTGGCCTTACGTTTTGTGAAGGCCAGTGGTCTAGGGATAAAGGCCAGTAGAGACGAAAAAAAGCTTTTATTCAGTTTTATCATGTTGCTTTTAGAATATACGTCATCTTAGAAATTATTCAAGGAATTATGTATTTCAAAAACGACTGACCTACTGGCCTTACGGTCAAAAGCCTGTTAAAATGACTGGCCTTTGACTGGCCTTATGTTTTGTGAAGGCCAATGGTTTAGGGATAAAGGCCAGTAGAGATGAAAAAAAACTTTATTCAGTTTTATCTTGTTACTTTGAGAATATACGTCATATTAGAAATTATTTAAGGAACTATGTATTTCAAAAACGACTGGCCTACTGGCCTTACGGTCAAAAGCCTGTTAAAATGACTGGCCTTTGACTGGCCTTTACTTTGTCAAGGCCAGTGGTTTAGGGATAAAGGCCAGTAGAGATGAAATTTTTTTTGTTCAGTTTAATCATGTTGCTTCGAGATATACGTCATATTAGAAACTATGTATGGGAAGTGAGGGCGGCCAGTGCTTTCTTTTAATCAGATTTGTTTATTCTAGGACATTGATCAGATAGTTTTCGATTACGATCTCATAGAAATATTGAATGGAAAATGTTTGAAGTTATCAAGTAGAACTT
>JAYJMI010030231.1:0-12381 GCA_036873855.1 Sarsia tubulosa
TCTTCTTCTTCTTCTTCTTCTTCTTCTTCTTCTTCTTCTTCTTCTTCTTCTTCTTCTTCTTCTTCTTCTTCTTCTTCATCATCATCATCATCATCAGAAGAAGAATCTGTTTCGTCGACATCATCGATACCTGCTTTTTCCTCCTGAACAGTGGCGGCGTTGTCTCCAACATCTTCTTTATGAATTCGCAGCGATTCCATTTGTTCCTGTTCGTTCAACACCACCATTTTTATTTCGTTTGCGCGATTCTCGTACGTGAGCTGCGTTTCTCGTTCGGCAAATAGAATCTTGCTGTTCTCGTTCACGTTGCATTCTTAAAAACAAACCTGTCTGTTGGGATTAGAAATGCAAGTTCTCACGTCGTACACCCCCTACTGTGTCTTTTAGGAATGGACAGGTACATGTAGTTCGTGTCTGCAGTATCAAACGGCAAAATCTTGTCGTTCTGCATCACCAAGTTGTTGTAGATCTTCTCGAGACTGCTTTTCACTTTGCTCGTGGTTCTTCCACCCGAAGTGTACATGCTCAGGTCGTTCAAATAACCTTTCAACGTTATCTTGTTCTGAGTCAGTTTAAAAATCATCATGAACTGAATATTGTCCTTGATCAGATCGTGGTGAGCCGTGTTCTTGAACGATTGAGTGAGCCACATGAAATCGATGCCAGAGTGACGGATGTGCTGAAACGTGCTTGCAATGTACTTTGAATTAACCACCTCTTTGTGAAGATCGTCGATCACAATTTTAAGATTTCCAAACGCGTAACCATGTCTTGCGTCGATGTGATCGGGAGGTTGCTGATGAAGTTTCGCATACTGTTCAGCTCTGTGTTTCAAGAAGGAACATTCAATTTCTCTTATTTTCCCCTCCAATTCTTCCTGGCTGTTGATGCGATAAAAGTAGACGCTCGAACGCCATCGCGTTTTCATCGTTTTTACAAATTTACTGCTTGGCGGATTACTCTTGCTCGCCAACATGACGATTGTTTTGTATTTTTTAAACATTCCATTCAACATGAGATTGTTGACCACATAGGTTTTACCTGAACCTCAACAGCCATAGACTGCCCCGTGTCCTGTTAAATCTGCGTCGAATTTAACACCGGCATAATTTTGATAGGTGAATATAAATTCACACATGGTTTTTGTACTACTACTACTATGCGCTGACAGAGTGCAAATAAAAGAATGAGAGAAGGAGCAATAAAATCTGCATTTATTATTACTAATAGTAAATGTAAAGGAAAATATATATATTTTGTTTTATAAAAGCATTTAAATTACACACATTAGAATAACAGATAAAATTACAGATAAAATTGATTGTTCTCTAGATTGCTGCTGCTTCGGCTACTTCTTCCGCGTTGCTTCGTTCCGCAACCTTGATAATCCTTTTTGCTCGAACCATATTCTTGCGGTGATTCTGTCGCATCAGAAAGTCGCAATTCACGCTATGATCGATCTCTTCATCGAGCTTGATCAAATGCTGTGCCTGCACTCCGTTCGAGTAGAATCGTTTATAGCTTTCAAACGATTGGTTCTCGTGAACCAACAACTTGTCGAGGTGCGCATCGGACATCAACACGTTGTGCTCTGTATTCACATTGAACTCGGAAATCTTCTTCGCCACGCGAGACCCAGGAGAGTAGGCGTTGAAACTGTGTCTGCACGTGATCACCTTATCCGACAAATTAACTCCCAATCTTTTGCTGATCGACTGTAAGAATACCCCATTGATTCCAGTGTAGAACGAGTTGTTGGTGAAGATTTTCTTCGACTGGACGGGTGCCACGTTAACGAGTTCAGTTGAATCTTTCATTTTCGGATGAGCCAGCGCCAAGTTCTTCTTACTGTTAACCGGCACCTTGATATTCTTCAACTTCACGGATTTGAATGGATTTTTACGGTCGTTCAACAGGTCGTACTCGGTGTTCGTCACGTTGAAGTTGTACATTTTCTGCCAGTTTTGCAAGACGGATGTGTAGTCTTCTTCTGTTACGTCGATCTTTTTGTTGATTCCCTTGCGTTTGGTGAAGTTGACCAGCTTGTTCTCTGGATCATCCTCCAAATCAACCAGTATGAATTGATAGTTCTTCGGCCCGATCGACTGAAATCTTTTGATCAATTTCGGCAGTGGATGTTCGTCAGAGTATAGGCCAACTTCCTTCTGTCGACTTTTGTCGTAGTAGATTTTGTCTTTCATAAAATGCGCCCTGTCCACCATCTCCTTCATTTCGGGTGCACCAGATGTGACGAGTTCAATACTCTCCTTCAGCTTGTCGGCTCCCAATTTCGAAAAGGTGTTTTCTTTGTTCGCATCGCTGTCAAACATGATATGTCCATCCACTAGGGAACGCTTCAAAAACACAATATAACGCACTTGATAGGCGATCGAATCAGTGTCTGTCATTGCCAGACTGATTGAACACCCATTTAGGCTGGTTGATACCGTGTCGTGAAGTAATCGATTGTATGTTCCAATACGAGCTTTAGCATTGGCCAACACATTTACCGCAATGTCTTTTTTAGAGTTCAACAACACATTCTTGTTGGGTACGTTTACGTAACCAAAACACACCGTCTTGTACTCGCTGTTGAAGATGATGAACGACGCATTTTGATCGTGATGACCGTACATGGATTGGTTACTCACCTCTTCTCTTCCCCTCAGATCTTCCACATTTTTCGGCAGCAGGTGGTCGGGAACCTCGTAGAACCTCTTATTCTTTCTCGCACACTCGTCGCGCTTGTTTTCCAAATTCATTCGCTCGACGGTGAGGAACGTTTCGTAGACCGCCATGGATTTGTTCTTCGACTTGCGTAGATTCGAAGCATGCGTTCTGAAAACTTCGATCTTATCGAGACGCTTTTGAATGTCAGTCACTGTCGCCGTACTCCTGTGTGAATCCATATTGTTGAGATAGATGTTGTGCTGAGCAATGTGATTGTTGATAATTTTAAACTGCTCGTTGTATAGATCCTCGATCTTCTTTTTCTTCTGCTCGACATTGCAGTGAGGATTCTTGACCACTTCAACTGCTTTTGCTTCCAAATCCATCCCGTTGCACGTTTGACCGATCACCGTCTCAAAATGATTGTTGCTGTCGATGCCGGAAAACAACAAGATCGAGTCGATGTATTTCTCTGGATTCCTGCAGACCCAACCGTAGACTCCGTTGTTCATCAACTTGTAGAAATTGGCAATCATGATGAGACCGGCTTTCACGTAGTGGGCACGACAATCCTGATTCAACTTGATGTAATCGCCGCAAATCTCTTTGGAAACGTGCATCAACAGCGAATGGATTCTCTTCACTTTCCAACCATTTTCCTTCGCCAAGGTATACAGTGAAGAGTAGCACCAGTATTTTCTCAATGGCTTGACACCCGACAACAACGTCTCATGCATCTTTACGTTCTTGAAAGCGTCCTTCTTTCGCACAAACGGGTCACGCTTTGATCTCAACATCTTTTCCGAAAATTCGTGCGCTTTTGGCACACTGCGATGGACTAGTAGATTTAACTCTTCTTCTCTCACCAAGTTGGCGGGATCGCTCTCGTCGGGAGGGTCCAAATCCACACAGATGAAAAAGTCCACAACTCGATTCTTGAAATTTGACTTCAGTTTTGCACTCTTTTCTGTAAGAATCTCATCAACCACTTCTTCTCGAATACCTTCTTCTTTTGGATTGTTCATCCACGTGTAGTTCGAATCTGGTAAAGGTTCCTTGAGCGCCTTTTCATACTGGTTGTTCTCGTCGTCGTACAACAAAGCCGATTGCAACACAGCGATGATTTCGTAAGGTTCTTCGCTTTCGATCTCTTCAAAACCATTCATTTTCATCGCTCGATACATCTCCTGTTCACGATTCACGGCGTCAATGAGAGGCGATTTCAAATGAGCCACATCGTTTTTCTTCAAATTCTCCTTCAGAAAGTGAAGACAATAGTCGGAGACACGGCTCTGCTCCATTTCGTATTCTTTCAATATTTTCTTGTTCTTGATCACCTTGACGAACGGTGAACACTGCGCGCAACTCGATGAAAACTGACATTCTCTGATGTGTTTGTTGAGTGGGGACGCGATGCTAATCTGTTTCTTGATCTCTGAAAAAACAGCTCGCGTCATCTTCTTAATACACTGATACGTTCTTCCGTTTGGTACCACGCTCATCTTCAAAAACATCTTCCTCTTCAAACAGATGAAACTGAACTTGGAGGCGCCGTTGAAGTTGGACGGACAGATTCCCATGTCTTTGTGCAGGCCATTGAAAGTGTTTGACATGATCACAGCCAATAGCATGCCATCTTCCAGCGTGTAGATGTGAAGCAGATCGGACATGGTCTTCCAATCAAAATACTGATAGATTTCTTGCATGTTGCGGTAATCTTCAAACGATGGGTCTTTTGCACCCAGCTTGTTGTTGCAAAACTCTTCGTAGTCGGGGAGTTGATCAGATTCGTTCAATATCCAGTCCAGGTCATCCATCATGCTGTACGGAAACAAAAGTTTACCCTTGATCATCATAGTGAAGCGATCAAACGTGAACGGTTTCTTTTCTCTCTCCCTCCTCTTTAACACTTTTCCAAGTCGTTTGCTCGAATAGAAGTAGTGGCGATGCAACTCGTACAGATCGCGTATCGTCTTTTTGGCCAAACTCGACAATGGCGTTGCAAAAATTCAATTGAGTCGGAGATCACAACGTGGGGTGTCATCAAAATCTTGATCTGATTCTTGTTGTCGGGTTGCGCTATGATAGACCACTGTCTCTCCGTATTCTTCCCTTTATGAGCGAGTATATCTGGTGGAAGCATCGTAAGGAGGAAACTGCCGTCGAATCGACCTAAATTGTGAGCATAACATCTAAGGATAGGCACTCCTCGCGTGTAGGTTTTCAAATTACAATTCTGATGAGCCAAACCGATGGGTGGATCATCTGGATAATAGTGGTGATGATGTATTACCAAATTATCCAGATAACTTTTCATCATCAGTTTGATCACCTCTGTGCGGCGAAACTGCTCTAAAAAGAAGCACATTTCGAATTCGAATTTTTTACAATTTACGACGTTCTTTTCAATCATCTTTTGCAGCATCACATCTTGCAGCATGAACAATCTATGCTTGTGCATATCGTCCAAACGGAGTCCTTTATCCTCTTCATTTTCAAACGGAAGATTCGCTTTGTATTTTTCCTCGTCGATCACGATAGATGATATCCTTTTGAAAATATCTGTCGGCGAGTAATTCTTCTTCTTCAAGCTCTCGTCTTCACCTATCAGTCTGCACAAACGTAGTACATCTTCTCCGATAGTTTCGTATGCGTGTTGATTGTAAAACCACTTGATGTTGTAGTCGTCTATCGCTGCTGGTTTCAATTTTGGAGGATATCGCCACGTCTCTTTGCTGGCTTTTTCAAATCTGGAGCGGAACACAGCAGATGGATTGAGATTTGCAAACAACGGGACTGATTTAATCATGCACGTGGTCTCGTACGGGTGTCGATCGAATGCTTTCATGACATGCCATAACACGGCGCTGTTCTCCACAAAACGATACAGACATTCGATAAGATCTTCATTTTCGTCGTGAGTATATGGATCGGTGAAACGCCATTCATCCTCTTCCACGGTCAAAACAAAATCTTCAGCAGTTTCAATTTTGTAATCCCTAGATGAGTCGATCATCGCTCTTCGTCGAACCTTCTCCAATTCGATGTTCGATGTCGGTGTTGCTTTCCCTATGTTGTTCATGAGGTACATTCGAGCGGCGCGATGCGAATTGATTTGAAGAAGTTGCTTGAAACGATTAAACTGGCTCGCTACTAAAATCTGAAGTTTATCTTTGACAAACCATTGATTCTTGCCAGGCCAAAAAGTGACATGAGGTGAATTAGGTGCTGTCGGCGCATCAGTCGTCGAAGTATTTATTTCTTTCAAAACTTTTTTAACCGTTGGAACACCGTTTTCCTCCTCCAAAACCATCTGGTATTTATCCTCTTCATCATCGCTCGCATTGCCTTCATCTGTACACTTATAGATGTTTTTGTAATTCAGGTATTTTTGAAGATATTGAATATAGTTGGGACACATCAAATGATTGCAGATGGAACAGCACAGGTCGGGATACTTGATAACAGAGTTCGTGCAGTCGATACCTCGTTCAGAATCGCATCTTTTCGATACAAAACCAACTTCTCGTCGACTAGCATTTTCATCATCTCCTCCGTCTGTCGACGAAACGATATTGATCGTCGGTCTCACAATCACAGTGTTTTCATTGACTAACTTTTCAATCTTCGCGGCTAGTGGTGCGGAAACCTTGATTCGATGTTTATCGGTAATTTCAAAGTTCGATCGCCCGCCTTCAAAGCCACGTATTTTATAGATGCTTCGCACATGTATTGAAATGCCACTATGTAGTAAGTTCCAAAAGAATTGGCAACGTGATTGCGTAACTTTCTCAACCGCTTCTCCATCTCGACGTTCATCACGTCGCGAAACTTGTCGATTGCATTCTGTATCTCGGAGAAATCTTCGACCTCAATGTTTCTTCCCAAAATGGAATCGTAAATGGAATCGTTTCAAATGAAATTAACTCTTCATCGCTCATCGAAACATCTTTGTAGACGGTGAAACCTAAATTCTCCGTAGGTCGAATAATTGTAGTGAAAGTAACAGCAACTAATATCATCTGCGATTCTTTGTTGGCGTCGGACACGAGAACATTTCCTTTTTTATCAACTCGACGATCGAAATCCTCCGAAGCACAAATTTCAAGATCAATCGATTGAATGATGGGACTCTTCAGCGTGTGTTTGAACTCCTTCTCGTTGAAATACTCAATTTCGGGGATGGGATCAAACAGAATGTTGCTGATATGACCACCGCAGCATGTAGACACGTGTTTAACAAAACGATCTTTCTTTACGAATCCGGTGTAGCAAGCGTTACAGATGTGAACACAACTCCATTGAAGTGCACGAATGTTTCGGGCGGATTTGGCTGTTTGCACCTTATTTTTCTCTCCAGCAAACGTTTCGTGACTCAGACAGTTTTTAGATAGTTTTAAAATATCCAAAACCTCCTCGTGTGATTTGTTGCAAAAGAACCTCTCGTTGTTGGTAAATATAAATTTACCAACATTGAGACAGATGCAAACATGATACTGCTTATCACCCTTTTCAAGGTTCATGTAGAGTGGATACGTGTCCCTGTGATACCTTACCTTGCCAGTGTTGCTCTGACAGACGATAGCAACTGCACCTGTTTGTCTGTGAATACTTTTTGTTGTTTCTTCCTAAATAATCTTAGCATGGACCCTGGCTTTGGCCTTGCAGTATAGATTGAATGCGATATCAATGTCATGTTTTTTCAAAAGACTCTCAACATTTTCGCATTTGTCAATTATATTCTCCTCGTGCACTGCTGGGTAGGAGTATTCCTTTGAAAAAGTTCCGTTGGGAGATCTCTCACTCCAATTGCATTATACATGTTGCAACGAATAGTGATATGAATTCTCAATCATCTTTGATGCCTTTAGCTGAGCCATTGTCACACTTTCACCTTTCTTAAACTTTTCAGGATGGAGATTTTTGTAGATATGCAAGCAAATACAACAAAAAATGCAAAGAAGGAAGCAATTCTCTTCGTTTTTCATCTTTGCAAATATCTTTTCAGTCTTGCCGAACTAAAAGGGTACAAATAGAAAAAAGAAACATAAATAAAGATAATATTATTAAAATATAATAAAAATTATACACATTTCACACTCAATTGTTTTTAATTGTCTTTCTAAGTTTTTCAACTTTCGAGTGGTGTAAAAGTTTGCTTGAGTTGTAGTTTTGTTTTTGTTGATGTTGCTGATGCAGATGCTGTTGCATTAAAAGACTTTGATTCAAATGTTCATGCAAAAATACGTCACTGTAATGTCTTGCCTTGAAATCGACGAGTTGCTCTTTCTTGGCTGTTTTTACTTGCTTTTCCATGTTTTCAAGACATTTCGCTGAGAGATCGGACTGATCTCCGCTAGATATCAAAGTCATTTTCTTGTTGTCTTTGCTTCTTTTAATGGATATTCCACACCAATTAATATCGGTAGAATTAATCGGATCCTCATTGTCATTGTCGTCGTCGTCGTCGACGTTGTCGTTGTCGTCATCCTCCTCTTTTTCGTCTTCCGAATTTATTACAATGGTTTCTACGTCGTCTGAAAATTCCAATTCTTGTTTTTCACCATTTTCTTCTTCTTCCTCTTCAACTTCTGGTCCTGTGGATGCTTCTAATATTTCATCTAATGCCAAATTTAGAGGCGTATATTCTTCTTCATACACTGAATCGTCGATCTAAGTTTTAAAAAATAATCAAAATTAAACAAGAGAAAAAAAAATACAAAATAGATTTAGGGAGATTTTACACACACACACACACACACACACACACACAAACACACACATACAAACACACACACACACACACACACACACACACACACACACACACTCTATTTCTATTTAAAACTATTTAAATAAAAAAACTGACCATTTCTTTATCCAGTTTTTCCTGTTCATCGGGGTCATCTTCAGATTCTTCCTCTTCATCTCCCTCGGCTGTGACATCGATCGAATTCTTTACGAAGTGTTCCTTTTGTTCTTGTTGAACAGCTTTTGCTATTTCAATAGTTGGACGAATTGTTACGACGTCTTTCTTCAAGTATGATGCTTCCATTTTTTGTTGTTGCTTTTCCGCTGAGCAGTGGCGATTGCAAGGCGATCTTCTTTGTTACTGATCAATTTTTGTCGTTTCTCCAATTTTTGCTCTTTCACCGATTTGCAGATTTTTGCATTAATATGCTTAGAGCTACACATCTTCTCTTCTTGTTTTTTCGATTTTCTTTTGGACGAGGACAACGTCAGTGGCGTGGTTGTTTTTGTCGGTGAAGATGCCATTAACAGTTCAGTGGTGCTTACTTTTTTATGACGTTTAGCACCAATATCGTTTGTTGTTGTTGTTGTTGTTGTTGAATCACTTCCTCTCTCTTGTTTTATTTCAATCTTTCGTTTTGGAGCAGGAGGAGATCTTGACGATACTGTCGCTGGTGCTGGTGCTGGTGCTGGTGCTGGTGCTTGTGCTGGTGCTGGTGCTGGTGCTGTTTCCCCATACTGTGCAATGTAGAAATCTTTGACGGAGCTTATATCTTGCCCTGACAAATTCCAATAAAATGGTTGTTGAAACGATGATATATCATTTTCCAACTTATAGATCAATTCTCTATTTCTTTTCTGCATTTGAATCCAATTAAAACAAAGGCTGAAGGTTTTGGTGAATTCTTTCATACGATTTTGGTGAATTCTTTCATTCGTCGTCGTTCTTCCTTTAATTAACCTTTTCATAGAAATATTAGAATTAATATTGGACAATACAGTAATATTACATGATATTAAACGTCGCAACGCCCAATTGCTTCCAATAACATAAAAAGAATTCAATACTTTTGTAGTAATGTTTTTCATGGCGGTGGCGTAGATTAATTTTCTATTTGAAATAAAACTCTCGTTGGTAACAGAATACTATTTAACACTAACTTCCTCTGTACATTCATTGACTCCCTGAGAATTGTAAAAATCCCCTTCCTTTTCATAGTCTTCCTCATCTTCATCGTCCTCCTCCTCTACTTTTACAAATTCAGCAGTGACTTCAATCAAAAGCTGAAATTTCAAATCGACCTTTTCAAGTCTATCAAAAGTCTTTTCAAATAGTATTTGCAGAATTATCATGTATGCATCAAAAGGGTTATGATTTGCAGAAGGGGCCTGAGACACCTTTGTATAATTTAAATCCAAATTAGATTTCTGTTCGATTTTTAGGCGAAAAGAGTTGGCAAATTCTCTCTCCTCGTTGGTAAACAGACTGTTTAGTTTATTTTCCCTATCGGATATTTTCATAATGTCAAGGTTTTTGCTTAGAATCACATCGTGGTACATTAAAAACCAATCAACAATGCTCGCTCGATCGTGCTCACGTTCCTCGACCACATACACATTATCACTCAGTTTTAATTTCTTACTCGAATTGACATAGTCGAATAGGATTCTCTCCACCTCGCCCCTTGTCACTTTTTTTTTATGTCGTGACAATGAATAGGATGCAATTTTTCTCTTGAGTATTTTGATTAGATCAAGCAGTTGTTTCAGTTTTTCAAAAGACGGATCCCCAGCAGAATCATACTTAAAACGTAACTTCACATACCTATTCAAGTAGTTATCCGTGCTGGGGATCCCATGTTTGGTTGACATATGTAATATTGAATCTTGCTCCGTGCTTAACCTTTCGTTGCAAATAAAGCAGACCAGCGGCATGGTGTTGTTTGGTTTGCTAGCTGGATTGAACTTTTTGCTATAATTTTTTTATGATCTAAAGGGAAATGGGGTATGTATTTTAATAAATAAATCACAATTACAATATTATAAAAAAGAATAGAGATATAATGCTAACGATGTTTACTAAAATCTCCTTCAAATATATCTAAATTTATGTATGGACTATTTATGTAAAAACAACTCCTAATAGTTTTTTCCAAACACTTAGAATCGTAGTAATTTCGAACAAAATCATCATACTCATCGCTGTAAATATTCATATATTGTCCAAAATGACGAGTCTGATCCTCATAAGCTACACGATCAATTTTCGCATTACCATTAGGAAAGAGGTGACAACTTGTATAGCTGAAATCTCCACCCTGAGTAGTGCTCGTTATCATGTAGATGGAATAGAAAATAAAAAAGACACTAAGAATATTCCCATTGACTTGGGAGGAGGGAACTCCAGTGAAAGAAGCGTCACTCAGAGCTATGCACGTAAATAAGATGCAGTACATGGGTTCGAGACATCCGTCAAAATGTTGAACCGACAAATAAATAATATTCTCAAAAATAAAGCTGGATATATTATCGTATCGATCCTGTCTATATGACAATCTCAACTGATGAGAAAAAAAAATAATATCTTGGATTTTATTCTCTCCACTATAATGGCTGATGAAAAGTTTTAAAATAGCCAATTCAACGAGCGATAAGTGTTCACTATTAAAAGATCTACTTGCATTTAGAATATTCTGGCTAAATGAACCCTCGTCATTTCGCTCCTCGACAGTTATGTTATACATGTCCTCTCTCTTGTTTTTGTTTAGAAACTGATAAAAGAGATCTCTATTGACTTGCAGAGAAAAAATGTTTTCTGAATTTGAGCGACTTCCAAAATAGTAGATGAGCTGAAAACTCTTCGAATTAAAAGTGAATGACGACAAGAAATCTTGGTCGTAACGGTTACTTCGATTAATCGAACTACTACTTAAAACTTGAGAAATCATTATATATTCTTCGATTTCATCATTGCAAGGATATGAACCATAGACTGATTTCAAAATATATGGATATATTCTGTAAACTCTAATAACACCCTGTTGTCTTTCACTCCTGATTCTATCAATTTTTTCAATTGGAAAAAACTTTACCCTAGCAGCGTTGGTTGAATCCATTGCGGGCAGTGCAGAAAATATAAATTCAAATAATCGAGTTTTAATACCTCCTAGAGGGGAATTGTCAATCCCAAAAAGCTCATTTCCAAAATAGTTTTTAAACATGAAATAATCAGGGCTGTAGCGGTTGCTGCGTTTTATCAATCTCAACTCGGAATCTAACGGTATAAAGGTGAGAATGATTTCGTAAAAATTTGGATTAAAAATCGAGCAAATGTACCAAAATTCGGTTTTACTTTCATAATTTCGAGACTCCGCTGAACATGTGGCGTGAGCGAGTAGAGTATTTGATAACTTCTGCTCCAAAATTGAGTATGCATCAAAATCAACTTTTGTCAAAAATGAGATAAACATATCGTGGCTATTGATAGAAAGCTGTCTTTCGCACACTGGAATAACAAAACCTCCTCCTCCTACGTTATTCCTTGTCCGTTTAGATGAATCAAATTTAATCGAGTTGAGCATGACTTCATTGAGTTTAGAACCTTTAATTCTATTCATTTTTTTCCCCAAATGTTGAAAATTTTCGACAATGCCGTGGGTGTAAAATGAGTGCACTTGATTCAGTTTTTTAACAACCAATTCATCTAAACGAATAACAAAAGAACGGAATAAGAGAGAGAGAGAGAGAGCCAAGAGGGAAATAAAATGTTAAAGTAAATCAAACTAATAAATTCAAAAAAAAAAAAATTCTTCATAAGTATATAAAATATAACAAGAGAAGCCTAAAGGCTGCAAATCCGCAAGGCATTGAGAGCAAAATGTTGTAACAAACACAAGTAACAAAATCAAACTCAAACAGTAAAAAACAGTAAAAAAATAATGTGAATTATGTCTACATTTT
>JAYJMI010030675.1:0-12374 GCA_036873855.1 Sarsia tubulosa
TTGTGTGTCCACGGTGAATCTTCAAGTGTGCTGGTGAAAATATGCCTGGTTTCGTCTCCCGTTATTAGTGCTCCCTGGCTGGCGAGTCTTCAAAAGCAATGGATAAAATTTAACTGTAATTGAACAAACATAGATGAAAGTTTAATTTATGAAATGCAGCAAAAAACCTGACTTCTAGAATTAGTTGAAAATAGTGAAAATATTTTGTAAAAAAAGTTTTAGAGCTTGCCCACCCTTATGAAAATAAAGTTAGTTAAAGTATACTGAAAATGTACTGCGTGTACACATTTTTTATACTTTTCTTAATAAAATGTACAATAACAGTATACTTTATTCGTACATTTTTAAAAATGTATGAAAACAGTATAAGTTTATTTGATGTACTCTTTTCATACTGCATTAAAAAGTATAAAAACAGTACAATAAAATTTATCTTTTAAGTACATTTTTTATACTGCACAAAATGTACAAAAACAGTATACAATGCCTTTGAGATTTAATGTACACTTTTTGTACTGCATTAAAAAGTGTATAAAAACAGTATACATCTCTATAAATATGATGGAAATGTTGATAGTTATAAAAAACTTTTATAGAGGAAGGTTGTCAGAAAGTTTTTATTTTATTTTTATTTTTTCATGATTCTCAAATTTTTTCAAAGAATAAGACAGAAAAGAAAATGAGAAGTACAAGACTTTTCTTAACTGAGTTTAAAAATAGTCCTTCTTACTGATATATATATACGTGGTTTTAGTTATGAACTGAAAAAAGTATCTGCATGTAACTATGTGATTTTTATAATTTCTAGTTTCAGTTGTAATTTGCAAACATTCAGGCACAGTGATTAGAATTTAAAAACAAAGTCTTCTTTTCTTATGTACAGTATGTAATATTTATTCTATTATTTATGACACCTTTCCATCTTATACTGTAGTGTACTAAAGTGAAGAAGACTTGATTTTGTTAAAGAAAAATAAAGATAGCCATGATTTAAAATACTTTAAATACCATGGTACAGTACATAACAACTCAAGAGATATCTCATAAGATTACCTCCTTGTTGGTGATATAAAATGATTTACCTTCCACTGTGATTTTGAGTTGTCATGTTTTCATAAAATGTCTAAATTACGCCATTATTAAATTTATGAATCATAATACTGCAAAAAATGTATACTGGGTGTATACTGCTTTAGTAAAACTAAAGAAATAAAAATATAAAAAATGTATACTGAATGTATACACTAAAGTGCCAAATTAGTGCTACAGAATGTATACACTATTTATACTTTATTTATACTGCGCAGTACATAAACAGTATA
Organism: Sarsia tubulosa; assembly: GCA_036873855.1. Classification (NCBI taxonomy): domain Eukaryota; kingdom Metazoa; phylum Cnidaria; class Hydrozoa; order Anthoathecata; family Corynidae; genus Sarsia; species Sarsia tubulosa. The sequence continues at coordinate 1,323 of JAYJMI010030675.1, forward strand.
CTTTAAATGTACATTTTTTCTACTCCAATTGTACTGCTGAAGTATACATTCAGTACAAAAAAAGTATACTTTTAGTATACTGTGTTTTTGTAAGGGCAGAGTTCCCCAGGCCGCAAGTTACGTACCCTGGCTTCATGAAGAGGCTGTGAAAATTTCAAATCATTTATTGGAGGAACGAAGATCCGCAAGCACTTTGAAAATTCTGAAATGGCGAAGAAACTCATACTTCAACATCAGGTAGAAAAAGAAGAACGAAATGTTATAGCAAATGTATATATTTGTAAGAAACTTTTCAGCTCCCTTTATACGATGCTTCTTACTTTCACAGCTTAAGTTACCATCTTCCAAAGAGAGTCAGTTTTGAAAAAAACATTTTGCTGCCCTCTTAGCACATGACCAAGGCTTGCCACGCGAAACAGCTGTGTAGTATCCCGTTGCAACGAGGTTTTTGAACTATGCGGTAAATTTCCATTATTCACTATTCATTATTTTGTAGGAAGCAAGTTGGACAATCCTCCAATCTAGAAGATGAAGCCAAAAATCAAATCAAATATTTAGATGGATATTCACACCATTTGTTGTATTATTGATAATTTTTTCTTTCTTTTCTAAGATTTACGAACTAATTTGCAAAGTTCTTTGAACTTTATATGCTTTATATTTTCCCCATGTTTTAAAATACGCCTTTATGTAAAACTTATTACTGTACGCCTTAATTTGTGCCGCCTTTTATCAACACCCAAGCATGAAACCAGGCCTTTAATGTTGGTTTTACGTATTATTGCATTTTCAGCGTAAAGCGGCTATAAAATGATATTCATGATTGACATTCTACTGTAGAAAGATAAAATCTAGGTAAATTTAATACTGAACTATAATTTATACTAGCAATTTGTTGTGATTTGTTTTAAACCGAAAGTCGTTTTAATAATACACAAGCTTTTCTTATTGAAATAATGAAAGTTTTGAAAATAATGAGATTTTTGAAAATAATGAGATTTTTCGTGTGGTATGATAAACTTACGTGGGCGGCTGACGGGAAACTAATATGTCACTTCCCTCCGCCTAAATTTCAATGTAGGTTGCACAAAAATGATTTACGTGGGTAAAGTACCTTTAAAGGTACTTTATTCACATAAATATTTAAGTTTCTTTTTACCCCCTATTTTCTTGAATAAATGGAAAGATCTATCAAGCAAGCATAAACATCTTGAAAAAAATTCAGTTTGTTAACATTATGTTTACTACTTTTGATTATAGATTTAAAATAAAAATATTAACACTAGCAGTTATGAAAATAAGAGTGTATGTTGGAGATTTGGGAGATCAAGGTTCACGTGCAGAACTTGAACGAGCTTTTTCAAGATATGGGCATGTCACTGAAGTATGGGTTGCTAGAAATCCACCAGGTTTTGCATTTGTTTTCTTTGAAAGTTACAGAGAAGCTGAAGATGCTTGTCGTGGATTGAATGGAACAAATATTTGCGGTGTGCGTGTTCGTGTAGAGGTAGCGAAAGGTAAAAAATATTTAGATTAGTTAAACAGATTAGTTTTTATTAGTATAGAATAGGATATAACTGTTATTTTTATCTCCATTACATAAACTTTGTACAATCTATTTTTTGACTCCCTGTTTTGCCGACAGGGGTCCCATAAATTCAGACTTGTCTGTACTTTACATCTGGAACGCCTTTATCTCAGGAACCATTCACCAGTTTTCTCTGATTTTTTTTGCATGAAGTAAAGTATAAGACAAGTATAAGGTATAAACTGACATAAGTGTCAAGATTCCGAGAATTCTTATTTGCGCGTAACTGGGGTCAAAAGGTTAAAATTTACTACTGTATGTAATCCAGCTATCTCTGGAACCGTTCATCAGTTTTCTTTGTTTTTTTGCATGAAGTTAAAGGGTCAGATTTTTTGGAAAATTTCTTGTTCCCACGGAAACAGGGTCAAATGCTCAAATTTGGGCTAAAATTGGTCTTTTTTCAATATATCTCAAGAACCGTTTATCAGATTTTTAAATTTTTTTGTACAAAGTTAGAGACAAGTAAAAGGTATAAACTGACATAAGTATCATTCTTGTTTGTGCGTAACTGGGGTCAAATAGTCAAAATTTACCACGTAACACAGGTATCTCTGGAACCGTTTATCAGTTTTGTTTGATTAAGTTAAATTTAAAGTGGAGCAGCCTAATTTTTTTTAAAAAAATGGTTTCCATGGAAACAAGGTCAAAAGATCAAATCTAATAATTCTTATTATTGACATCTTCTTTTCAAAAAATTTTAAAAAAATGGTAAGTTGTTATATATTGTTTCAAGTTATTACATCCAGCACATGAGGTAGTTCATCACTTGCATTTGTTCATATTCTGTCTAAATGTTCATTACAGTTTCTTATATGAACAGTTGCCTAAAGCACACTACTGAATGGAAAATAAGAATTTTGATGTTTCTTATGTTAGGACCTGAGAAAGGAGAGAAAAATCAAAGAGGACCAAATTGTAGGGAGTGTGGAAGAGCTGGTCACAGTGCAAGAGAATGCACAAGAAGATCTGGATATGTTTATAGAGGAAGAAATTCAGAATATCAAAGAAGACATAGCAATAGTCGTGACAGAAGGTGCTTTTAGTTTTTCTTTTTTCTATCTAAATGTTTTTGCATACAAGAAAGATTGATATTTTCCTTTAATTTTAAATTATAATAATGTGATGTATAATGATTTTGTTTGTAATAAATATTTTGAGAGTTTAAAACTTTATTGAATCATATAGTTGAAGGTCAAGTTTTTAAGATAAAAGATGTGTTTATTGGTAGTAAAGTCTGATAAAAATATTTCAAGTTTTGTAGTTCTATATCAATATCATTCAGCTAGAATCTAGGAACTTAAAAGTTGATGCTAAGAGTTTTCTGTATTTTATGTAATAAAATTTCTGTAATTTTAACAAACAAATAAATTCCATATTGCAATATGTAATTATGTTTTTTCTTGTATTAGTTTTATCAACAAATTGAAATCTACTACTACTGCTCTACAAATATCAATTTTTACTAAGCCTGCTTTACTACTACTATCACTACTACCTACCATTACCATTACCATTACTACAGTATTCTAATTTACAACTGTTTTACAACCAAGAAACCATTTCAAGGTTTCTTTGATGTTCAACAAACAACTAAGAAATACAACTAAATGTTTTGTTGAGAAAAATTATTGGTAAGTTTATAATGAAGGTGATTGTAGCATGTACAAAACATTCATTCTAAAACTTTTTTAGCTGGATGATTTTAATAACTTAAATTATCTTCTTTTTTTTTTTTGTTTCCATTTATTTTCGATTAAAATTTTAGAGAGAGCTTTAAAAAAAAAATTGAATTTGATTTTGCATGATTGAAAATCAAAGAATTGTTTTTATAGTTACCCTTTTCTAAAAAAAGCATTGAATACCTTAAGAGGATTAATTTTTGTGAGCATTTAATTTCGAAATAATTTATATTTTGCGAGCATTCATTTTTGCAAATGGACTCATTTTTTACTGCTTTTTAAGGCTTAACTGACCTAAATTACAGGTAAAATGCGTAAAAGCGTATTTCGCGAGCATTGAATTTTGCAAATTCACCCAAAACTCGGGAAATTCACGAAATTTAATGCTCGCAAAAATTAATCCCCTGAAGGGTATATAAATGGGTTAATTTCTGCTGGTGTAGGTAAAGGTTTAGAACAGAATTCCAAAACCAGTTGAAGGAGAACTAGAGTAAACGATTTAATTTAAACACTTGACGACCTACTAGCATGACCTTTCCTTTATAACTCTAATACAATGTTTTTATATTTTAGAAGCCGCTCAAGAAGTTATTCTAGGTAGTTAAAAAAATTATATCGTGATATTTGACATTTTTGTGTTTTTGTTAAAGTTTTTGCTGGGCAAGGGGGAGGGGCGGGGGGTCCTAAATTAACTACAGCTCTTCTTCCAATTAGTGTCTGAATCAACCTCTGTACAATCTACATTTAATTTTATTCACATTTCTAAACTAACATTCCTCTAAACATTCTAAATGGTTAAAGGGAATCCGAGGTGACAGGACAAGTTGGGCTCAGATTAAAGAGCTTCAAAAATAAAGATCACACCATTTTATTTCATGGAAAAAGCTCTTTTCATTCTCAAGATATCTTAATTTAAAGTTGCATATTCCGAAATATAGAAAACAAAAAAATTCAGGAAAAACTGAAGACTTGGTACCAGGGAAAACCAACCTTGATGACATCACACCATGTATAAACTTGATAAATGTTGAATAATTCGAAAAGTACTATACATATGAGAATAAGTTTTAGTAGATTGATTGACAATATAGTATTGGTTATAATGAATATAATTAAATCTTAAAAAAAATTAATTCGACTAGATCCAGGCTCTTTTGACTAAAGAGTCTGGATCTAGTGATGCATTACATTTTTTGTGATGTAATAATGTTCATTATTCCTTGTCAATTCGGATTCCCTTTAATTTAACTGAAAAAAATCGAATCATTTACAAATATCTAAAGATCTGTGTATCTAAGTAAGTGATGAAATTACATAAATAACTTTCTATTAAATTTTTTAACACTCATTGGTTATTTTTTAAAAGCACTTGCATCATGTGAATAGGCCTATATTTAATCAATATATCTTTTGTTCTATTTAGAGAAAGAAGCTATAATCGCAGAAGGTAATTTTATTATCACTTTATAGATCATATTTCTTCAAAGAAACAGAAAATTTCCAAAACAGTGTTATACATGTAAGTTTGTATATTTGAATAATATGTTATACATAACATGACATCACAACCATGTTTGTATAATCCAAGGGTTAAGTCAGGTTTTTGTTGTAAACATCAGATAAGTAAAGTGAGGTTTTTGTCAGGTTCACATCGAAATGCTAATAACTTTTAAATGAAAACTTGATTGCCTTTCATATATAAGATAAAGTTTTCCAAGAGTCATTTACAACCTTAAAAAGGTTAAAATATGATAAACTTTTGTAACCTTAAATTTAATTTTATAACCAGTTATTTTCAATTCATTATTTCTTCTAGAAGTCCTGAAGAATTTGCTCGAAGAGGAAGGTTAGATATTATTTTGTTTTTGAAATATGTTAATTTGAGCACATAGTTAAATGATAAACAGAAATACAAGAAGCGTATTCATTTTGGATTACACAAAAGAGATGTAAGTTTTTGTCTAAAATCTATATATTCGGCTGTCCAATATTGCAGCCATCTACTGAGAATATTTACATAGTTACAGAGAGCAGAAAAAGTAATAAGTCCTAATTTCTATTATTGTTGTTATATGCAAGTTGATCTAGATTTGATTTTATAATTCTCAATAAAAATACAAAAGAGAAACCTGTTTTTGGATCCCCAGCTTTGCCGAAGGGATCCTATAAATTCAGCTCCGTCTGTATGTAACACAGTTTCCTCAGAAACCGTTCATCAGTGTTTTTTTAATTTTTTGCATGAACTTAGTTGGTCATAAGTTATTCAAAGTGACAGAGCCGGATTTATTTTTTGCACAAAGCTCGAGGCAAATAAAGGTGTTAAACTGGCATAAGTGTCATCATTCCGAAAATTCTTGTTTGACGGCAATTTGAGTTCAAAAAGTCAGTTTTTGTGCGGAATTGATATTTTGCCAGATATCTCATGTTACAGCTTTCCAATTCACTTGAAATTTTGTACAATGATAGAGATTAGTAAAGCATAACATTCGATCCTAAAGTTTCTTCATAATTCTGCTCATTTGCTGCATGATGAGGTCAAAATGTTAGTTTTTTGATATAAATGCTGCTATAAAGGTGTATTTTTTTCATTTTTGTCAATGAAAGATCAGATATTAGCTATAGCTATACATTTGCATTGTTTTACAATACTGCTCACTTTCTGCATGATAGTGCATTATGAGGTTGTATAAATTCAGGTATCTGTTTGCCTGTATATCTGTCCGGAACACAGTTTCCATAGAATAGAACGAATTTCTTAACTACAGCATTACCGGGGGTCTAGTTGGCAATATATCCCTTGTTTTTTAGGAGTCCTGCTAATGACTATTCTCGAAGAGGAAGGTGAATAGATTTCTTCATTTAAAACCATGCATAGTATTAAATATTTTTTTATATAATGTATTCTAAAAGAAATCTATTTTGAAAATATGGCACACAACTCTAAACAAGAAAATCTTTAATTTCTTTTTATGAAAAATGTTAAAGTATTTATTTTCTTGTAGTGAATTCTAAAAGTACAATTTGTCTATGTTTGAAAAATATTACGTCTAATTACTTTAATTCTTTTATTAATTAGAGTCTGCTTTGGCTTTTCTTTAGTTGTGAATTATTGTACATGGGTGTTGATATCTTCACCTTTTAATTGTATTCTTTTGTATTGAAGGAAAGAGTCATATCAAGAAAAACGATATAGTAGATCAAGATCTATTGAAAGAAGAAGGTAGTATATACATTCTTTAAAATAGTTTGATTAAAGTACCTAGAAATATTTAAATTTATTAACAGAAATGTATTATTGAAGATTAAAAAATATAGTAGTTCTTTCTTTTAACATCAAATCAAATTTTAGATTTATAAAATTGTATTGTGTTGAAAAATAAGTTTCTTTTATGAACTGTTTTTTGCATAACGAGGCAAAACGTTTTTGGCAGACTTTTGCATATTGGACCCCCGGCTTTGCAGAAGGGGTCCTATAAATCCAGCTCCGTCTGTTTGTTCGTTCGCAACACTCAGACCTCGGGATTCGCTCATTATTTTTTTCTGATTTTTTGCATGAAAGTGAAAGGACAGAGCAGGATTTTTTTCGAAAGTTCTTATTGTCCCAAAAATGGGATCAAAAGGTCAATTTTGCCCCAAAAATGAACATTTTTTAAATATCTCAAAATCAGTTCATTACTTTTTTTTGAAATTTTGCACAATTTTGAAATACAGATAAAAATAGCATAGTTGCCAGGTTACCAAAAATTCTTGTTCTCCTGGAAACGAGGTCAAAAGGTCAATTTTGGCCCAAAAGTAGACTTTTTTCTAAATATCTTAAGATCCAATTATCACTTTTTTTTGGAATTTTGCACAAAGGTAGATAAAAGAATAAGGGACAAACTGACATAGGTGTCATATTTCTGAAAATTCTTGTTTGCGGGTAATTAGGGTCAAAAGGTCAAATTGTCGAAATTCTTGTTTTACTGTAAACAAGCTTAAAAAGTCAGTTTTGGCCCAAAAAGTGACATTTTTGGTTACGTTACCAAGCTAACTCTGGAACCGTTCATCTGTTTTCTCTGATTTTTTGCATGAAGATAAAGGGTTATAAATGAAGTAAAGTGACCGAACCTGATTTTTGTCGAAATTCTTGTTTTACTGTAAACAAGCTTAAAAAGTCAGTTTTGGCCCAAAAAGTGAACTTTTTCAAAATATCTGAAAATCCAATCATTGCTTTATTCTGAAATTTTGCACAAAGTTATAGAAAAGTATAAGGTAAACTGGCATAGGTGCCATATTTCCAAAAAATCTTGTTTACATGTAACTGGGGCCAAAACGTCTAAATTTATGATGTAACCCAGCTATCTCTGGAACCGCTCATCCGTTTTCTCTGATTCTTTGCATGAAGTTAAAGGGTCATGAATGAAGAAAAGTGATAAAGCCAGATTTTTTGAAAAAATTCTCGTTTCCATGGTAACAAGTTCAAATGGTCAAATTTGGTAAATCTCAACGTATCGTCATTATTTTTTCATCTTACTTACAAATAATCTATCTACCATGATTCCACTGGTAATTCATCCTGTGTTTAATGCCTTTCATTAAAGCATGACACAGTTGATGCTTAAAGGTACTTACTCGTCTGTTTTGGTCAAAAAATCCTTATTGAAATTTTGTGAACTGAAAGATTTCCTTATCAGTATTTTTCTGTGAAAATTTGAGCCAGTTTCTATGCATAGTTTTTGAGATAAATCTGAAATTCAAATATATTTGAATTTCAAATCCGCTAAACAAAAGAAAACAAGAAGCAAATTGAGCTTTTTTTTAAAAGTTTAGAGTTATTTTACTTTTAATCCGCTGAATTGAATGAGTTAATTTTTAGCAGATTTATTGACTTCTAACTGCTCTTACAATGTGAGTTTTACTCCTTTATAAGTAAACTTCAATGTTTTGCATATAAATAATCAACAAAACTAGAAAAAACAATGCTCATTCATATTTTGCATGTGTGCTAAACTAATTTTCATCAATGACTCAGTTATATAGCTGCAATTTTCTCTTCTTTAAGTGAAATACACTTTTTGGCAAATTTATTTTGTATTTTTTAGTGCCAAAAGTAATTACCTATTTTATCAGAATATTGGTACAATTCCAAAATAAATGTAGAATCTGTCGTTAAAACATACTTAAGATTTGTTTTTATTGTTATTATAGGAGCCCACCATCCCACCATAGATGAGCAGAAAAGTTTAAGAAAATATGTGATGTTAAACAGTGAATGAATAATTATTAGAGATATAAGTTGATATCAATGTAATATCAACACATCAACGATTGATTTTTTTTTTTTAGTTTTTTTTATTCAAATATTTTGCAAGGATTTACTGTTGTGAATTGGGTTGAATTTGTGAAATTTAAGAAAATTATTCCTCATGAAATTTAATCCTCTTGATAGTAGTTCCATTCAAAATCCTAAAAATCTTTTGATCTGATGTTTTGAACTGCATGGATTAATTTATTAAAAAGCCGTATTGTCATTGAACCAACATCTTAAGATCTTAAAAATACCTAAAAGTAAGTTTGTTACCTAACTTTCAGCAGATATTAAATACAGTTTAGATAAGCATTCCCAGAAAATGAGATCTCTTTTTAAGGTCATACTTAAGATTGTGAAATAGACAGTATTTTATTAATTTTATTCAATCTTATACTTTATAAACTTGCTTGGCATGTTTTATGATTTTTTTTAATTACTACTTTTTATTTATTTGTAAACATTTTTGTCTTTCCCTGAAAATAAATATATATGAAGCAAAAATTTGTTCGTTTTTTATTGTATAAATCGTATTCTTAAAGACCTAATATCTGATGTAATGCTTTGTGTAGTTTGTGTTCATAAGATTGGTTGGTGCTGTTTAAAAGAAAAACAATTTTGCAACAATATCAGATGCAATGCATTACATTGGATATTTGTTCTTTAAAGTGGAAGTATCATTCTTAGATTTGAAATGTTTTTCTCAATTTTGAAAAAAATAATTGGCCCATAAAAGTAAACAGTGGTATACTTGGTATTATGTTATCAAAAATAATTGGTTTTGCCTTTGGAACATGCCTCCATGCATAGTATTTGCAGAAATAATTTATTCCTACAAGTATTAATACATTGCATAATAAAAAATCACCACTTCAGTAGATATATGGTAGATAATATTGGGAGAATTTCTATGTGCGTGCAGTTTTTTGAGATGTATAGAAGCAATTGTTCTTTTTATCAAGTTATCATTTTTTTTATGTTGCTGTTTTACATTCGATCTGCTGAATCAATTGTTAACAGCTTTATTAGCTTAACTTGATGTTTACAATAAACTTGGGTTTAACTTGTGATATTGTGATATTATATATTGATATAATTGTTTTCTCTTGGATAAGCTCCTTTAAACCTGTAACAAGGTACCTCGGTTTGTACCTCGTGTCATGAGCCTATTTTATTGTTATCATAAAAGCATTTTATTAAGATTATTCTATTGTTGCTATATTTATATTGTTGCTGTACTTTGGTAAATTTTATCAGTTTAACTGCCAAAACTCCTTGATTACTAAAATGGGAAAAATCATGTAGTGTCTTAAAAAACTTCGAAATTAGGTCAGAAAAAAATGCTCACTTCCTGCTATTGCTTAAAAAGCCTCATGCATCAATTTTATTATCTATTTAAAGGGCCTATAACCCTTTGGTGAAAATAAAAGTATGTAATGTAAAATAGCTTTTTCGCAAAACATTTATCTTCAAAAACAGTATTTGTACATTTACTTTGATTTTTAGTATTACAATATTTTTATATAATAATAACATATCTTAAATGCACCACAACAATGGTTCGTTCTGGTAGCTTTAGTGTTAAATTTCATAAAGAAGATAAAGATATGTTGGTTTATGATGATGACGATGAATGGAAATTTGAAGATGAAGAAGATATAACAACAGAAGATAAACAGAAGGTGAGAGTTTCTCATGAGATGATCAACATCCATATATTTAATATACCTAATGGGACAATCATAGGCTCGCTTCCACCCTCGCAGGCACTCTCGCAATATCAAAATCGCTTCATTAGAAAAATGCTACTGCAAGAGCATTTTGCTCTGGCAGGCCTTTTTATATGGGGAAGACTGAATCACACCCTGAATCACAGGGTCAACTCTTTTAATAAAAAAGTTGTTTTTAAATAGAATAGAAAATAGTGGCAAATACTGTTAATTTAAATGCAATAATCCTAAATTTTAAGAAAAACTGATCACTGAAGTGCCCTTTTTCATCAAAATCAAACCTATATATGGTCTATTTCTCTTGATTTATCATGATAAAACTGCAGTTCTGTGCAATGTGATAAAAAATAGTAGCAGGCTGATATTTTGATTTGCATTTTGTTTTTCTTTGTTTATGTTTGTCTTTGTTAGGATTTGATTTTTTTGAATTTCTTTTGAATTTCTTTGAAATTTGATCCAGGATAAATAATCCAGGATAGTTTTGATACCGGTAGGCAGGTCTCATCCCAAACTATTCGACAAATGTGCAACTAAAGGTTGTGGCAACTTCCAGAGAACTTTATCTTAAATTAAAGGCCTTAAAATTAGATTCAAGAATTTTTTTATTTCATCTAAAAAACTTTTTTTCGTTTAAAAGTTTTTTGGCATTTTTGTGATTTTGAAATTCTAGATAAACCCCCAGATTTGGGATAGTTGTGATGTCATCACAAGTATGCAAGATTTTTTAAGTTAGAGAACCTTAAATATCTCTGGAGGGAAAACATCTTA
>JAYJMI010030786.1:0-12373 GCA_036873855.1 Sarsia tubulosa
TGTCCCTTTTAATTTTGACACCGTCAATGAAGAGGTCTGGTAATTCTTTTGGTAAGAAACGTTTTTTAGCGGTTGAATGAAATAATGTCCACTTTGTCTTTGACACGTTTAAAGAAAGTTTGTTAGCTTTAAACCAAGTAGACATTTTACTGAGTTCGTTACTCATGATATTAAACAAAGATTTGATATCTTTATTAGAATTAAAAAGATTTGTATCATCCGCAAACATTACGGGCGTTAAAACTGAAGACGCCTTATATAAATCATTTACGTAAATTAAAAATAACAATGGTCCTAATATTGAACCTTGAGGTACGCCACAAACAATAGAACCAGCCGAAGAAATTTTATATGTGTCATATAGTATATGCTGTTTTCTATTCTTCAGATAACTTCTTTTAATAGCGGTGTTGTTTATACCGTAGTATTTTAATTTTTAATCAAAATTTAACATACATCGTAGATAACATACATCGACGCAACTAGCAAATGCAAGCAATGAAAACAAATGATGACAAGGTCAAGTATATCATGAGTATGTTAATCCAAGATGTTTTGGATACAGGAAGACTGCAACCTTCCATGCTGGGAATGGAAGAGGTGATGATGATTACCAGTGTTCTTGCTAGAATACTGTCTACGATTCTGACAAAAGCTAGCATGTATTTTGTAGATAACATACATCGACTAGATATTATCAACATTGACGTGGTTGACGACCGAACAAAACCTTACTTTTCTCTACTTGCAAACGGACATAACTTTGGCACACTCTTTGATCTCTCTCATAACGTGTATAATTTTAAAATGGTTTCTCTCGGCAAGCGTGAGTATGCGACGCAACTAGAAACGAATGAGAAGATCGATCCCATACGGGCATTCTATTATGCATTGTTGCAAGAGAATGGAATCAACGATCCCGACATATTTCTGACCTTCAGAAGTGAACGAATATTTCGACAGAGCACTGCTCTCCGTTATCAGAATCTGAGTCTGCAAGTCAGGACAAGAAAATTTTTTTATACTAGTTGATAATTTCCTTCTGCAACTGCATTTGAACAATAGTACTGACAACACGACGAATGATCATAACAATATAACGTCGGTCTTTAACAACGAAATGGAAAAATATCTTTTCGGTCGACTAAAACGCACTATCTTTACCTATATGGTGCATGTCAACGCGAGAATGGAAGGTTTGTTGGTCAAAAGTCCTCTATCTCTTGTATTTACTGAAAATCCCGTCAGAGCTGATGGCTACGGCACTTCGTACAGAAAAACCATAATGAATATACAAACGTCGTCGCACACAAGTGAAATTGGTGCAGCGATTGCGAATACCATTGAAAATGTAGGCCCGACAGCAGAGAATGCATGGTTGCCTTTATTCTCAAGCAACAATGCAAACAGCATCTATCAGATTATGCGCAATGCCAACATGGACTTACCGCCAAGCGCCTACGAAATGCAGAGTATGTTGGAGGCGTACAGGAAAGATAATTTCACCCCGCTAGTTGAAAGTGAAGATTCAACTTACGGAGGTTCTTGGGGCAATATAGAACCGAGTAAACTCATAGACGTGCTGGTTTTTGCCTTCATAGAGGGTGGCACATTTCCTCCATTAAGGGGTAGTAGTACGTTTGAGACTGAGCTGGGACATTTTTTTGCCATAATTGTTGCCGACGAAGTGCACTACATGTTCAGAAAACATATGCAAAAACTATACCGACGAGGTTGGATAAAACAGACGCTTGCACAGAAAGTTTGTTTCGCTATCGTGGAAAACTATGTCTGCATGATTCTACTGGTGGTTCAGATGGCCCTTTTGAATGATGATGGCTCACTCTCAACCTCCATTGCTTTTTCCACCTCGCTCAACACGATCAATCCCGTCATAAAAGTTAAGCAGCTTTTACTGACTCTGATCAACGCGATCGATCCTATTGCTTACCTCGAGGAAGAATTTGGACATCGTGAGATGCATGAGAGGAAATTTCAACATTTCTTCGGACAGTACATGAAAATGATGAATGATCTTGTCGATGATTATACAAGATGGAAAAAGGAGCTTGTTACTGTCTACGGTGAAGCTCAAGTAAAAATGTCAAGGGAAGAGTTGCACTTGAGAATTCTTGCCGCTGGTGGTTATGAGGAGAGCAGAAAAAACTACTTCGAATCTGTCCAGACTATCATCACCGAAACTGACGAGGTAACGGATAGCACTGCAGCTCCAACTGAAACAGAACGATACGATGATCTGACGAGGGGAGAACCGAGAAAGGTCAGAATAACGTTTGTCGATTGGCAACGATGAAGCCTGGAGAAGCAATGAAGGCAAACTCGATAGTTGTGCGTGGGGGTGGAGGAGATATCGAGAATGATATAACAGTTAAAGTAGATGCATCACACCCAGCCAATTATCAAGCGAGTGACGCTGATTTACATGCATTTGTTAAAACTGCAGTACGTATAGCGTTGAATGCAGAAATAAAAGATGTTATTCCAGATAGTGACGTTAACACAAACGATTCCTCCTCTACAAAATCCTATATCGGCTACGCAAATGGGGGAGGTGATGACTTGTTAGAGAATTCCATATATAAAGAACATATTTTCGAAGTTACACCCGAAGATTCTGCAAGTCAAATCAATAACAACAGCAACGCTGAACGTTGGTTGATTACTCGCGCCTATTTGGACACTGCATCCACATTAGATTTCCTAGGAGGAGGAGAAGGAGGAGAAGGAGGAGCAGAAGTTGACATTGATAATGCTTCAACGGTGAACTACACACACACCATAAGAGAAAATCTGTTAAACATAAGTGAGCCGGTTATATTAACTGCTGACAGTGGAGAAGTGGATGCGGTTTTGGTGGATGGCACTGTTGCAGGAAATCTCCACTCAGTCGAACTGGACGGCGCAGATCGTGCTGAAACTTTTACACTCGGCGACGATAAGGGAAGAGCTTAGTTTCTCTTCCAAATGACTCCAAGTCAGATCCAAGCTATTGAAGGCATGAAATTTGACATGTTATCCACTCTGGACAAGGACAAGTACAGCCAAATGAATGATTTGAGAGACAAGGGTGCTGACGGTGTAAATAACCTTCAAATTGCAGTAGATGCCGCAAAGAAAAACAAAAGCACACTAAAAGTGGTGAATAGAAGAAAGCTAAAGTCAAGGTGGGTTGTTCAGAAAGCATTAGCAGATCGATTGAGTCGGCAGCAAAAGCAAGAAGAGGTTCCCGTTCAAGCTACCACGACAGCATTTAAAAATGATAAAAACGAATTGGATGAATTAAAATCTGCGGTTGGTGTAGAAACCATAAAACAAATTGAAAAAGCAAAAACATTGATGCTAACACAGCAGCAACCACCAACAGTGGAATTGAAAACGGGAAAAGTATTGAAGAAGCTGACAATAAAAAAAGAGTGAGACGAATAGACCTTACCCGACGACAAAACCTCCTCAAACTTTTCAAGAAGCAAAAAAGGTACAGGATATTTCCAATCTAGTACCAACAACAAAATCGAAAAGTAGTAGTAAACTACAGGTCATAAAGAACAAGGTGCCAACAGTAAAAAAGAAGAAGAGAATATCGGCTCTTGGTGAAAAACTTGCGAGAATAAATAGGACCAACGAAATGTTCGAAGATCAGCAGGCATACATTATGGAGCAGAACAAAATGTTGCCGGGACATACTAGACTTCCTAAAATGCGCAGATTAGAAGAACCTAGCGTGGAAGAACGACTAAAACTCATGGAAAGATTGGTAGGAGTTCCAGAGAGACTAGTCATAAGCGATGACGACGATGATGATTTTATAAACAATACCAAAGACTCGAGCTACTCTACAGTTGCAAGCAGTGCAGCATCGTATAGAGGAAGGAAAAGAAAATAATTCAGAGAAATTTAAGTTGTAAAACAATATAAAAACAATAAGCACAGATGTAGAGATCATTATGAATGAAGCACTTCAGCAAAGCATGCAATGACTTCTTCTTCTTCTTCCCGACAGATAGAGGGTGTAAAGTTAAATTTCCTCAAGGCATACACGAGAGATGCGCAGCATCCACTTTTTGATGCTAGTAGAACCGAAGCAAAAAGATTGTTGACGACTCGAAAAGGTTTGCGAGAGATTCTTAGATATGATCCAAACCTGCATCGTGTTGCCGAGAAGTATGTAACAGACCAAAAGGCGACTGCTCCTGAACTAACTAAAACAATTGATAGATGGATAGGCAGATTGAGACTGAAAATGGGCGATGAGAAAACGACTTTCAGAAAGCCGACTAAAGTAATACTCTCCATAACAAAGGTCGGAAGGATTGGCAGACGGAAAGAAGTGCTTCACATGGATTTAGAAGATGTGAATCGCCTGAATCCTGATAAAAAACATACAGATACCCACTCATCTTGGTGGTTGTCGATGCATTCAGCAACTATACGGTGCTTGTCCCCGTAATAAACAAGTCAGCGGATGAGGTTTTGAATGCTGTAAAGAATGCCTTTTGCAATTAGGAATCAAAAAGAACACAATGCGGGAGGAGGAGCGAAAGTTTTCGAAAAGGAAAATTATCGGCGAAAAGGATATGGATCGCTTGAAGCAATGGTGTGCTGTCACAACAAAACTACAAACAGACAGAGGTAGCGAGTTCATCAACGAGACTATGCGAGCCTTTCTGAAGCGAAGAAATATTCAATTGTTTTCGAGCAGGGGTAGCGGTAAAGCCTATCTGGCTGAGTCGAAAATAGGTCAGATGAAGCGTCAGTTAGTGAGGATTCAAGACATTCTTGAACGCTCACTCTCCAACAAAATAAAAAAGAAGCAGAAAAAAAAAAGATACGTGGACCACTAGCAAAACAAAGAAAAAGAATAAGAAGGAAGATGAAGAGGAAAAGGATGGAGATAAAGATTTAAATTTCAAAAGCTACAAAATCTACTTGGGTGACTGGTCAAAACACATAGTAGACCTCCAAACGAAAATTAATAACAAGGAAAACTCTAGAACGGGTTTTTCTCCAGCACAACTTTTCCAGCAGTTTACAGGTGATAAATCTATGGAGAAAAAAGATGCCAAAGACTGGGAGAAAAAGTATGCACCTAACGAGACGGAAAAGACTTTTGAACCATTGGAAGATACTCTCACCAAAGTCAAACTGTTGCATTTGAGAAATCTGAATTCAAAGAGAGAGAGAAGACTGCTCGAGAAGATGAAACTTTTGAGCAAGACGAACAAAAAAACATATGAATGGAAATCGATCCGTGTAGGCGATCTTGTTCATCTGACAAAATCGAGAAGAAAAGGCTATCCCAACGAAAAACCCCTAAAAGTATTTGAAAAACAGTCGGTTCAGTTGAAATCGGAGTGGGAAACAGATGCCACATACATTGTACAGAAAATACACAATGCAGAGAGTATTATAACACCCAACAGTATGAGTTGCGAAATGTTGAAACGGGAAAAAGAAGGAGAACTTTGTATGTACGAAAAGAACTGTTAAAAAGTAAACAAAAAAAGAAGAAGAAATAATTAAACACTAGGAAGGAAAAAAAGTATATAAAAGAACTAGAAGTAGCATGTAAATTATATTCATATGTTCTATTGTAGAAGACAACACACGCTACACAAAATTTAGTCTTTTTTATTTCTTCTTTCCGTTTTCAATGGCATATAGAGACGAGCCGGGAGTGTATAGAAATGATGACTCGGTGTTTGAAGACAAAAGTTTCTTTGAAAGAAGCGAAAAGATATTTCAGAAAGTGTGGGGGGAAAGCGGCGCAACAGAGAAGAGTATAAACGCTATCACGGAGACCGACGTGGCAGTTAAAGAGTATCCAATGTTCAACGGAATTTCTCTAGATCTTGTCGATGAAATGAAAGGTGGAACGGACGACACACTGACATTTGACGAGAATTCGCTTTTCAAACTCAAAAGTTTTCATGCACCCATCGCAATGGAGATAGAAGGTTTGGTGAATACGAGTTCGATTCGGGTTGAACTTCCAGATTTCTTAATGGTAAGAAAGGAAGTAGGAAATACCTACTATCAAGAACATGCTCAGTTTACCATAGCGGAGAGTCTCACCAAAAATCTAACGGCTAACGATGATGGAGAGGAAGAGAACTGTTGAAAGATATTGGAATACATTTTTTCCTTGCTGACGGCTCAAGACCTAGACAGCAGAACCTGGGATATTTAGTGGACTCCAAGTCAAAGAATACACCTTTTGCACCATTCACTAACATTGCTGCAACCATATACTCTCCAAAGTTGTCGACTACGTGGTTCGATCAAATAAAAAGAAGCGACTTCATAGCAGAGGAGATTAAGAAACAATTCAAATCAGCCTCTACAGAAAGTGGTTTCCAGTTCGATTTAAATACAATTCAAGTCATGTTGTCGTTGGTGAACACGTACAACCCCTTACAAAGAATAAACTCATACTTGGGTCAACAGACGCATCAATGTTGGGAATAATTAACGAAGAATTTGAGTCTGATAACTCTTTCTATAAGCGCCTCCTAAATTCTTAGAATAGCATAGATGCGGGAAATAAACAATTTCAAAAGAGTTACCGAGCAATGTCCACGTCTGCAAAAAATAAGTTGCTCTCTAAACTACTGCAAGAGTATTTCAGTGGTGGAAACTCAAACAGGGCTTTTGATTTTGTATTTCAACTCGAATCACTGACTTTCCCGCTGAGTATAACTGACATCAACAATGACGATGTGCTTTACATTACGACAGATCTGAACATTACTCAAGATCAAAAGACGAGCGTTGATGGATCATTCAACAAGAATGTTGTAGCGAAAATCGAACTGGGACAAGTGAAAGACTTGGAAAACAAGAGAAAGAAATACTTTGAAAAGACATTTGGCGTTGTAAATTCTGGATTGTCTATCAGTGCAGGCATAGAAGTATTTCCAGTCTCCATTCAGCAAATCAATGATTTGAAAAAAATCAAATTATACTTTCTCAACTCGTCATTTTCACCTGTCACATTCGAACAGAGGCCTTTGAGCAATGGTAAAACCTATGCAGTGGCTGCTCTTTCCGTGAAATATCAATTGCTGACGACGAACAACTTGAGCGTCTCAAAATAAAAAAATGAGAACAATAAAATAATTGTTATCAGATAAAAAAGTTTATATAAGACAATACTGACAGAACATTTCATTCACATTAGCAAACGTTCTACATGAGAAACATGACCACAATAGGAGGTTTAATCCGTTTGTTGGTACAAAAAAAACCGCTAGATACTCTTTCCTTTTTAACGGTGAACAACAAAACGGTACGAAATCGAGTAAATCGTTTGCGATTGGAAACTGAAAGGGAGGAAAAACTGCTAAAGTTAATGTCGGAGATGACGAAAATGAAGGAAGAGCAGAACCAAAAGTTTGAAACACAAAGCAAACAGTTAGGAAGGACACTTAAAATTGTTGAAAGACAAAATGAACTCGTTCAAGAGGTCAGAAATACCAACAGGAGAAAAGAAAATTTAAATTTTGTAGACAATAAATCCGAAACAAGTCCAGTGGCTGATGATATCAATTCCTTTACGAAGAAAGAATCCCCAAAACAACAAGAGCAAATGAATGAAGATGGAGAAAAAATAGAAGATGAAGAAGAAGAAGAAGAAGAAGAAGATCGACAAACTAAAAAACGACATCGTCGGCAACGACAAAAGAATGGTGATGGCAACTCCATTCAAACGATTGGGAAAAGTATCTCATTTGCAACTGTAGACCAAGACGAAATAGATGGGAATTGGAAGTAGAAATGAAAAGAGAAAGAGAAAAAAAGAGCGGCAGCAACAAATGACTGAACAACACCGTCAACGAATAAAGAAGATAAAAGCCGTAGAAAGCAGAAGAAGAAGAAGAAGAAGAAGAAGAAGAAGAAGAAATGAATAGCATAATAAAACACAATAAAAAAAGCAAGTTATTAAACAACAATATAAACTATGGAAAAAAATTGGGTGGTAGAAAAATTGTATATATCTAGTATATCAACTCTCATCTACACAAGAAAAATAGTCTATAAAAAGTATCAAAAGGAACAATATTTATATCCTCTCATACACACGCTCTTTGACTGATCATAGAAACGGTCACAACACGCAAGCTCCGTCAATAAAAAAAAAACCCTACATAAATATGGGAAGTCTTCGTGAAGCGGGGAGACAAAACCCCATAAGAGATGAAGTCCTATCTGTTCAAGCAGAATCCTCAAAAAGAAGAATATCTCAGATGGCTTTGAACGATGCCAGCATGGCAAAGAGAAGAAAAACAATAATCAACGAGATGATGCAGGAAAGTGGAGCAAACTCCATGTGGAACATGCCAGAGGCTGACAATTTCATAAAAACTTGCATTCATGAAACTGTGGCGGATCCAACGGATCTTTCCAACGACATTGTAACCTTTATGATCTTTATGAGGTATATGCATCCAGATACGATAAAGTTTCACATTTCAATCATTTTGGAACAGAAAAAAACGATGGTACGTATGAACCTGCAAAAACAGTAAAACAAATAGCCATACTTCCGGGAGCAATTCTAAATCAGTTTAAAGAATCTCTGTCGGTCACGTTGATCAGTCCACGAATTACTGAAAACTCGAAACTGCGCGATATGGATCACGAGATGGTAACAAGACGATAACCGTGACTAAACAAAAACCACCAACCACATTTGACAAATGTATCAAATTTGGAAACGAGCTGTCGGAACCAGATGGAAAATCCTACGTTTTTTCAGCACCTTTTCTGGATGATCTATTCAGAATGAAACTCATGCCACCTCACCATGGTTTCAAAGTCTCTTTCAAACTCGATAGAGGGGATGGAATGAAAAAGTACATAGAAAGCTACATCAGGAATAATGCACCCCACACAGTATTGTTTGAGAATACTTAAAAACCAGAAGGTCAGATGCACCTACGACACGAGCGACTTGACGGCGTCTGGTAAAAACAAATTCACCACGATGTTTGCCAATCATTCTTCGGTTACCGTATCTCAATTTCCCGTCTTTGTAATGAAACACCAGAAGCTTGAGAAAGGCGCAACGGAGTTGTTAGATTTCGAACTACCATCGACAACATATCTTCCCGACCAGACACTGTTCTACCTTACCCATAAAGATGATTTCAATCACAATAGTGTGCGAAGTAATTACTTCAATAACATGATCCCATACTTTATGGAAAAGATCAAGTTCAACGACATGGAGGGAGCGAAACCGACCTACCTAGACGGAACAAGCTATATCGACTTTGAAGAGACTATGGATAAAGAAGTACTGTGGAATTCATACAAACGTTACGCTTTCGGAACACAAAACGTTAACCTGAGTAACGCACTACCTAACTATGGAATACTGAACGGTGCTAGCTAGCGCAGAGTTCTACTCGAATCTCTACGTGAAAAAGAAGAACTTCTTGAAATTCAAAACGACAAATCATATTGTGCCAATTGTAATCGACTTCGAAGCTTCTCATGGAAAGTATGAGCCTGATCAGAGACCGACAAAGCCGGTCAACTCCTCGATCCCTATGAATTTCGTTTTCAATGCAAACCTGACGGGTCCGTTAGTGTTGATTGCGATATGTCAGTATAAAGGCAGCTATGTAATGAAACGAATGCCTAGCGGAGTATTCGTATTGAACTATGAAGCGATAGATGTTCCCTCAAACTTAATGTAAATAGTTGATGTAACACAAACAAAAAAAATAATTCAATTACAACTTTTTTCTTCTCCTTATTTATTCTCCCCTCTTCTCCGATTTCAAGTATTATTCAAAAAGAAATCGAATGAAACAGTCACAGTCGTCACGAACGAGTAAAAGAAAAATAGCGTATAAAAAGAATAAAAGTAACACAGCGACACAGGGAATTTTAAACATCAATAGCAACGAACTAAAAAACATGGCTCGCACGAGAAACAGAACTAGTGGTCGACGAAGAAAAACCGGGAAAAAGCCGTCGACGAAGAGGTAGAGGAAATTACAAACCAAGTTCAATCCGTCGTCGACGAAGAATTACTGAAGGAAGAGGTATTGGAAGCTTTCTAAATGGAATCGCTAAATTTGCCGCTAAAAATGCACCCACTCTCTTGAAAGGTGCACGATTTCTTGCAAAACAAAGTGGAAACGATACGTTACAAGCAGTAGCAAACTCGAGCATGGCAGATCATGGAGTGAGAGTTTTGTCAAAGAAATATAGCGGGCGTGGTGCTGCCAAACCAATAAAAAAATCGTCCGCTAGACTACAAGCAAGAGCTGTTGTTTCGAAACTCGTCAACAAATACGGAAAAGCGGGAGCGAGAAAGATCTTGGCAGATTATATGAGAAAGCAGGGTAGAGGAGTACTCTCGGGTGCCGAATAAACGGGGGGTCTTAATAACCGGGAGGGGCTGGAAAAAAACTGAAATCCAATAAACGGGGGTTCTTAATAGTTGGGGTGGTTGGTGAAAAATATAAAAAAGATCAGAGAAACAGTACTTTTAATAAGTAATTGGTCCATTTCTTTAGTTAATTTGATAAATCTGGGCGTCTTGGAAAAAAATATAAAAAAATTAATAAACGGGGGGTCCTAATAAGGTCGGGGGGTTGGAAAAAAATCCGAAAATTAACTAGCGGGGGAGGCGTTTATTCGGCACCCGAGAGTAGTGGGAGGAACACTTGGAAAGATTCTAACAAGTATACTTCCATTCTAAACCCTGAGCGAAACAGAAAGGTTTGGCTTTGCCATCACAATTATTAGGAAAACAAAGACTGTAAAGACACTAAAATATAGAATACATGAGTGATCATGCAATAAAAGAGTTTAAAAGAATAATGTCATTAGAAACAATTAAACCATATAGAAAAAACATTGTCATATTATTACTAATTCTCAATGTAAAAAAGATCAACTTCAAAAAAAACATAAACATTTGTTATGTCAATCTTTTTTTTTTATTTCGTTGATTGTTTATTCATAAATGATAAAAAAGATGAAAAATATATTTTATTAAAAACATACAATGCACTTAATAACATTTTCAGATATTTAAAGATGCCCGAGCTTTAATAACACTCAGAAGTAATCTTATCTTATTAAAACATAACAAAATCATTTTTTATTATTTTTTAATTGTGTTTTTAAAACTTAAAAAAATTTAATTTTTTAAAACTCTGAACAATAAAGTTAAAAAAATATTTTATAACTGTAACTAGAAAGTTTTTTCTGAGAACCTCCGCATAAATTCTGCGACCCATCTAGAGAATGGGTGATTTTTTTTTTTTTTTGAAATCCGCAGAATCAAAATTTTGGGAAGGGTCATTTTGACTTTTTTGATGACGTCATCATTTCGGGAGGGGGAAATAACAAGACCCGTGACGTCATGATTTGGAAAGGGAGAGGGAGTTGACCGTTGCAATTTTTAAAGGAAATGGGTTCGAGTGGCACGAAATTCAAATTTTAAAATGGCTTGCCCAGAGAGTCCTAGTGCGGGGTCGCTTCTCAATGCGCTGCATGTCCAAATTGTGGGCTATGCCTGTTTTTGAGATACACCCGCGGCTTCTGATTGGTTTAGAACAAAAATAAAGCAATCTGATTGGCTTAGAGGTGGATTTGGTGCATATCCTATCATCATCAATTATTTCTAGAATACCCTGTACCGAGTCGTAAAAAATCCTACCCCCTCCCCTCTCAATATTGCCCGCTTTTTAGTTTCCAATAATGGAAACTATTTATTTAACAATAATGATAGCATACAGTGTGTCCCAGAAACAACTTAGAAACATTTAGAACTTTTGTTTATGAGGCAAAATTCATCAGCGGAAATTACATTACATAAATTATTACACAAAACAATATTCATAACATACAGTGTGTCAAAGAAAGAAATAGAATTTGAATGACTGTAATTATATTTAGGAAACTCTGTACTGCGTCATCCCCCACATTATTTTGAATAATAAAAAGCTAGACAAACTTGGCACAACTGGGCAAAAATGGCATAACTATAGGTCTGATCATGTCAAAAAATCTTTACAAATATTAAAAAACACAGCATCATGATCAGAGAAATATACATTTTTAACAGTACTTGTCACTACTCTATTTGTCATAAATGTTTTTTTGACATAGATATGGTCAATAAGCCCTCCACTAAGATGTGTTGGTTCATTATTTATCAAATCGTACTGCCACAATAAATCTTTTAAAGAATCATTTTCAGAGTCTAATGCATTAATGTTAAAATCTCCCATAATAATATCTACATCGTCAAATTCAAGAAACTGAGACAAATCATTGTAAAATATTGCTTTTGATTGCTCTGGCTGTCTGTAAATCAAGAGTAAATTAA
>JAYJMI010031008.1:0-12366 GCA_036873855.1 Sarsia tubulosa
AAACTCGCATTACACTGAAATAAATATGTTATCAAATATATTTAATTAAATAAATTGTTTTGATGTAAGCCCACCTTTAATAATATAATAGTTAACGCTGTTAATTAAAGACATTAAATTTGATAGAAAAAACATTCTGTAACAAATCCTATGATAGAACAAAGTTGAAAATACAGTAAAATTAAATTCTGAAACAAAAACTAAAATATTAGAAATAATAATAAGCATTAAAGGCGCAATGCAGTTTTCATTATAAATAATAGTAATAAGAATAACACGAAAACCATTTAGACTTAACCCAACCCGTAAAAATAGAAAAACAAAAAGCACAACTAAATTTATTTTTCTTTCCTTCGTCTTGTAAATACACATGCATCTAATGCATCGCCACTGTTTAGCTATAATATATTTTGGGTTCCCTCGTACTCTTGTCAAGATGGTAAATTCGTCCGTCCAATGACCAAACATTCTTAAAACCGTACAGATCTCTTCCTTCATTTAATTTTTGCATTCTTACTTTTGTTAAGATTTCGGTGATTGATAATCCGGTTCCTTTTAACTCTTTCTTCTTCCTGGACACTTTACTTCTTTTGTTATATCTTGCGAATTTAATAATAATTGGTCTCGATTTTGTAGCATTCGTGTTAACTCTGCCGATACGATGAGATCTGTCTAAATCTTCTAGTGTTAAATTGACTTTAAGTATCATCATTTTTGACTTCTTTTATGCCATGTAGTAGTATACAGTTTCGTCTTGAATATTGTGCAAGCTCGTCATTTTCATTCTTCTGCCTGTTGGAGTTCTTTTTGAAGCTCTTTAATTTTATCGTCCTTTTCTTTCATATTCACTTCGTATTCATCTAGTTTTTCTGCATGAAATGCCATACCCTGTTTTAGCTCTTCTAGTGACTTTTCGCCTTTAATTTTAGTTTCATTATTAAGTTGAAATATATTGTTAACTTGTTTTTCAACGTTTTTTAAACAGTTAAATAAAATTTTAACGCAATCAGGAAACTTGAGACTTTCTTCAAAGACTTCACCAGTAACTTCTTCTGTAGTAGATATATTAAAATCATGGCTAACCTTCACGTTGCCTTTTCGCCTCTTCTGATGATTTTGAATTATCACTCAAATCTCGTTTTTTACGTTCAAAAAATTTAGCTATATCGATTTGGTAGTTGCATGTAGGCTGCAGATTAATAACAATAAGTATTACTTACGAAAAACTGATCAATTAGAACATATATTTTTTTTTTCAGCGACTAAAATACGTGTTGTCTTTACGCTACCATCTTTTCCATCTTTTTTCTTAAAATAATATTGATACGATTTTTTAACTTTTCTGTTCTTCATTTACATTAGCTTCTCAAATCTAAAAGTAAAAACTTCAAGACTTTTTGCCATTTTTTTTCATTTATGACACACTTTTTAAATATTCCTTTATCTTAAATTTTTAAGGACGAGAGTCGAAAAATGATTAAAAAACCTTTCGTGAAGTTCCTAAATAGAAATTCAAAAGAAACTCATAAAAACATAACCTAATGAACTTGTTTTCGAGCTTTTATATCGTTTGTTGAACTATCGTAAATCAAACGTGAAATGTCACTTTTTGGAAAAGTAAACAGGGGACAGAGGAACTTTTAAAAACAAAAACTTTTAGAACTTTTAAATTTTTGTTTTTGAATAATGATAGGAATAATAATGAATAATGATAGTACATGCCATTCAAATTTACTGTGTTAATTTGCTAAGTTTTGTTTACAATGTTTAATTATTTATAAATCAATAATTTATTAAATATGCAATTTAGTATAACGTAGCTCACAGTAATGATGGTGTGACTAGTTTCGTGCTGTTTTGATGAAATAATTCAAATGAGACTGGAACTAAGTAGAAACCAAAACAGATGATGGATGACTTAATTTTAGATTTTTAAGCAGATAAATAGCAGCATTTTCCAGGAGCCGACTTTCTTCTAGGAGATTTAGGAGTTTGGCCAATACAATATCAATATATGAAAAATCTTTTCTCATTAAGAATTAAAAAAAACCGGTGCGAGGGCGTTATATAAGGTACAAAAACAGTTAAACTGGTATAAATTGGCAACTATAATAAACATTAACATAAACATGTACAATCTTTGAAGCAACTTTGTATTTTGTTGGGTGTTTAAAGGTACTTATGCATCTAAATTTTAATATCAAATATCTTATTTTTATTTTTCTGAGTAGAAGTAACAAGGAAACAATTCTCATTCTGAAAATTAGAAATAAGCCAACAGCAGCATAGGTTTCATACACACTATGCGTAGGTAACACTAGGTAATTGCGGTTTTTATATGAAAAAATACATTTTCTTTGGAACTACTAATAGACAATTGCTGAAATTATTCTAGGGTGCTATTTTTTTCGAGATCTTTAAATTTAGCCAATAAATACAGGGGGTAAAGAAACACCCAAACTTTTTAATATACTTTACAATATTTTAATATACTTTACAATACAGAAAATTTAATTAACATAACAATTTGATGACAACAGCTTTTCTCGGTAACGACTAACGTACAGGTCGTAGTTTTTTATCTAGCTTATCCACGGTCTTACATCAAAGCATCTCTTAAATAAATTTAAGGATTAAAGGTTGATAAATTAGTCATATTTTACCTAAAAAAATTTATTTGATCTCAAAACTTTTTATATGGTGATTATGTTGATTAAATGTAAAAATTAAAAAAAAATTTAATGAAAATGATTTGTATATGGAGTGGGACTACCCGGGCAGAAAACAGAAGATTTGCAATCCGATGAACATTATTTTGATAATTTATTTTTAATAAATTTCGTCAATTGTAGTACTTCTATTAAAAGTTAAGAAAAAAGTTTCTTTATATGTTTTCATTACTTCTCATGTATCATAGACTATGTAAAAACAGTTTAATGATCCTATGCCAAACAAATGACTCTTATATATGGCTAGGAACTATAACAAAACTTTAAGAAATTCAATTGATTAGTCAAAAAGAACGCTTGAAGAAGCTACTTTATACCTGTAACAGCATGGATAATACAATATTGATATGGTGGAATGTTATTATAAGTTTGTAAAACTTGTTTCACACAATTGCATCTGTCCAATAAATCATTGTTACTCGTTGATGGTTGAATTAATATTCCATTGATGGTAGGATATGAGTTCTGTTGTTCCAAGCATGCGTTAATGCATTCGGAACGGGTGAATTTGGAGTTACCTGTAGATGCAACTATCTCCGCCATCTGATCCTGTAATAAACCCGCTGCTAAATGTGCAGCCTGAAAATAAATAACGGTAGTTCTAATAACATTTCGCCGTAACGTCTTTTAAACGTAGTTACGTTACTCGAATTACATTATTATTCAGTTTAAGTTTACAATAATATTAAAGTTTGCTTACAGTACATAACTCCAGGAGTTTCCTGTATAATATACTTGTTATCAAAAACCGAAAAAAGAAAATGTCTAACTATTTCCAATATTGGCTTTATACGTGTACCTGCTTCATCATTCGAAGTAGCATCACTTTTAATGTCTTATTTTTTGACATTGTTTTAATCAGGAACGTCTCGTTGTTCGAAATGTTCTTTCACACGTTCAATTAATGCCCTTTTCAAGTATTCTCGCTCAGCTAAATAAAGAGTTATAAAAATCGTTTCCTAATAGACTCACATTTTGAAGCTTTGTATTCCAGAGTAACTATGATACATACGAACTAATTGTGATCACCATCAGAGGAAACAGTTTGTGTGTAGTATACTAATATTTCGGATATCCATAAGACAAAATAAGTCATAATTATATGTCATAATAACTCTTTAGTTACCACTGAGACACTATATATATTTTATTTGGAACTCAACAGTTCCTAGTTTATAATAGTTTAAAAGATTCTATAAATAATTTACCCTTTAGCGGAACAATCTATTTCACATTCAGAACTTATAAGAAGACAATGATAACTTAATTTAAATTTCACATTTCTGACAAAAATATCACAAAATTACTCACCATCTGGTTCTCCGCTAACTGAAATAGATAGTGAATACTAACATTATTGTAAGGATATTCTTGATTATGAATATGTAAATATACCATCGAATAACATATCAAGAATTATTATTAGTTGCAAAATCATTATTAAATATTAGTTTTTAAAGTTATCTTATAAAGTTTTTAAGGTTGTCTTACGCCTCGGGAGTTTTCCTAATGCTTATAGTTTCAAAAAAATAAGTTGTTCTTGAAGGACAAAGATATGTAAATTGATGATCCGAATGTGTAAAAAATGAATTTTAATTAGAAACTCTTGAGAATTGCTTTAAGTACAACCATGGAATTAAAATGTTCTAATGAATTCTTCTCTGCATTTTATTTCCATAGTATATAACAAAATAGTTTTGGTAGCTGTTCATCATTGGTTTCTTTTACTACATGTGTGCAAAATTTATTTAGCATACAATTAAAGGTACAACTTCAAGTGATTTTGGCCAAAAAGTTAACCCCTATTCAAACTTTTACAAATAAAAGACTACCTTCTTCTGAGTATCCTGTGAAAATGTGAGCAACTTTCTATATGTAGTTTCTGAGATATTTGTATTTCAAATTGGGTTAAACAATTGAATTCAAGAAGCAACTGAGCTTTTCTAACAACTCTTTTAGAATACTAAATTTCAACCAAGACTATCCCTGGTAAAGTATACGGGATAACACGTATCTTATAGGAAAAAGCATAAAGAATCTGAAAATCGATGTTTCCCTGGCTGAAAATTACGTTTTGGCGTCATATTGACGTTGTTTTAGAATACCGTCTTTTATTGACATTTAATAATGCTTCTAATACTTTTAATAAGTAGCTTTTCTATCAAAAATTGTTCCTCTTATTGGCAAATATGTGTTACATAATGAAAATTGAGTTTATTTACTGAAAAGTGGCGTTAAATTTTTCGTCATTGCTTTACTTGCCGTCCTTTTTAGCGTCATGTATATTTTGGCTTTTTATTATAAAAGTTTTTGATGTATAATGTAAACCATAGGGAAAAACACAAAGAAATCGAAAATTAATTTAACCTTGGCTTAAAATGATGTGTTAGCGTCGTATTGACGTCATTTTTAAGTGCCGCAAAATTTAATTTATACCATTTATTGATTGGCACGTATTGTATTAATCCTTCTAATCGTTTTAAATAAGTGAGTTTCCTATCAATCTTTGATTTTCATTGTTTGAAACGTACTTAAGAATACATTTTGAATTGATTAACCGAGGAAATGACTTTAAATTTACCCTCAAGCACTTTTTGTCGTTATTTCTGCCGTTATATTTCATTATTTTGATATTAGGAATACATAAGTTTTTGATGCCTTAAAGGAAGATATTTTCGCGGAAAGAAATTTTCGTGGAATTTATTTTCGCGTTTTTGCACCAAATTGGCGAAAATAAATTCCGCGAAATTAACAAAATTTTAGGCGGCAATTCAAAAAGTTTATCACTTCAAAAGTTCAAATCCATTACAAAACTTGACATACTACATGACATAATACATTTTATTAGTCAATATTAACAAAATCTGCTTTTTTCTCTCTTTTCTTTTGAACTCCAAGAAACATCTCCCGTATTTTCCTATTAACTCCATTTGCTATGACCGGATTTACTTTTTCGACTTTTTTTTTCTTCTTAGCTGGTTTGGCTTGAAAGTCAACTTCTTCAGCGTCTTTATTTACTTCGTTCAACTTTAAAAACCCAAATATACATTCTTCTTTTGGTTTACTGTAATATATCTTCACTAATTCCACACACTTATCTATAAGCATATGGTTTTTTATAGTTGCAGGCATTGTTACTTCTACATTACATGCAATTTCTAATCCACCTTAAACCAACGGCGATCTGCGGTAATTAGTTGAAGCGAGTTGAACTTCCACCTTTGCTCCCCTATCTTGTAAAAAAAATTTAACACGTGATATTTCTTTAGGCAAATGGCCTAATGTAGATCCATTTCTAGCAACAGTTTTTATGGCAAATTGGTCGAGTGGGTTGTTTTGTTCAAAGCAGCATTTCAGAATTTCAGATTCTATCGGTGTCCAAGAATTTCGATAAAAATGAAAACCTTTAACAGCTGCAGAAAATTTACAACTTTTTTGTGTGCTTGACATATTTATCAAGAAGATTGTTGATAAAATACTTCACTATTTTTGTAATTCGAATGTTTTTGTCATATTAGATGAAGAATCCTGATTACTATCGATATTTAAAGAGTTGATATTTAAACTTTTATTATATTTTATGATTGCACTTTGATTGGAAGAGAATCCACTCTAGTAGTTTTAAACTATTGTATATTTCACCCTAAAATTCTCTAAACAACATAGCTTTAAGCAAGAAATCGCGAAAATAAAATTCGCGAAACTATCTTGAAATTGTCGAATTGCGAAAATAAATTCCGCAAAACTTGCTTTAGAATCGCGAAAATAAATTCCGCGAATTATGCTACTTTTAGAGTCCTCAATCGCGAAAATAATTTCTGCGAAAATATCTTCCCGTGAAATTTTCTTCTCCTAAGGTATATAATGTACCTATATCATAGAAAAAAGCATGAAACATACGAAAATTGATTTTGCTTGAACGGAAAAGGACGTTTTTACGACGTATTGACATCAATTTTAACCGAGTTAAGAGTTTTAATATAATGCAAATTGAGAGATTAGTGTGATAAACTAACAATAATAGGACCAAATATTTGCTACTTCCCTCAAACAATAAATCAACAACGAGTATATCAATTCGACGATGAAATAAAGTCTTAATAATCACTGGAAATACTTACTGAAAATATGAACGAAAACGGAAAAAGATTGAACGGAATTAATATCAAATCTAACGCATCGATATGGTTGTCATCACTGTTACTAGATGAAGGTAAACAAATTTTCTGGAAGAGTTTACGTATCAGATAAGGTTGCCTATTGACAAGGTTACCTCAAGAATGGGTATGTAGTGTAAAAATCAACATTGAACACGCATTCACTCGTACGAAAGGAATTGCTGTCGAAATTCGTGACTTCACGTCTGCAACGGTAAATACCGTATGCAAAATGTATCAACCAACTCGACTCTTTAACTACAAAAGAAAGATATAGAGCCGAGAGACTTCTGGATAAAAGGCCAAACAGAAGTTTAGTAGTATGGGTTTACAACCCATCAGCTGAAAAATAACATGATATTGATCTGAAAAAGTGTTACCTCCAAAATAAAAAATAAAAAAGCCTCTACAACGAGTGCTATTTTGAATGTTGAGCATGAAGTTTTACATCAACTTCGTTTTTAGAGTAAATTTTCGTTATGAGAAGATCGTTCAAATCTCAGATCGCCTTCCTAAATAAAAGGAACACTTTTAGGATTTATCATAGCCTAGCTGGATTGAGTGGAAAACGTTTTTTTTTTAAATCTTAAAACTAACTTCGAAGATAATTAATTTATTCAAGCATAAAGTACAGTTAATTTATCTAAAACCGCTCTCTTGTATAATGCACAATCTGTATGTAAATATCTTATAAACTTTGGGAAGGTTAGGAGAAAGAATAAAAACATGTCGCAGAAAAATATCAAAAATTGACCATATAGAACTTATATAATAACGAAGATAGTTTTTCCTTATTATTTCCTTTACAAGGGACAAGAAAACAATGAATACGTTTCTTACAACAGGCACCTCAAAATATCACCAGGCATTTCAATTTTGTGTTGTGAGAATTTAGTAACATATATTATATGTTTTTAATCAATAAAAATTCATAGACATTTTCATCGAAGTTACGTTTCTGCATATCAAGTAAAACATGCTGGCACCCAATCCAGCTAAGGTCTAATAAATCCTTGGTTTACTATTGAAAATCATGTCCCTGGGGATTCTATACTTATCGGAATCTGTGATTTACTTAAGCAAAATACATTTTAGTGTATATCTTTACATTTCTACTTGCTCTTTATTAAGTTATTTTAGTATGCATGAGTTTTTGCTTATCAGATATATTTTGAAATGTTTTTTTTACCACAGCATCAAGATATAAATGTAGGCAATCGAAAACCTACTTATTTAAAATAATTCCTGTCGGTCCGACTCTATTAGAAAGCAAGTAACTGAATTAAATCAAGACCT
This sequence comes from Sarsia tubulosa, assembly GCA_036873855.1. Taxonomy (NCBI): domain Eukaryota; kingdom Metazoa; phylum Cnidaria; class Hydrozoa; order Anthoathecata; family Corynidae; genus Sarsia; species Sarsia tubulosa. The sequence continues at coordinate 8,183 of JAYJMI010031008.1, forward strand.
TTCTTTTTTTCAAAAATAAAAGAATCGCCTCTGCCTTTTTCGGCCATGTTTTAGTTCTGTAATTTGAAAGAAATAGGACATTATTCTCTAATTTTAAAAAACACATTTGAGTCTAGAAATATATTACTCCAAGCCTAAACATATATGTCTTTGATGTTTGCTAGCAAGATTGTCGGATCCCTATTACGCATATTGAAATATATTACAAGATATACATGTTTAGTAAGATAATCGGCCTAATGTTATCGTTCTGTTTGAAACATTCTTGTAACTTTGTTGTGTAAAACTTATCGTTTTTGAGGAGTCACTCTCTACTTATTTTTTTTTATTGATAATTATCATTTATAAAATGAACATAAATGAATGATTTAATTACACAAAATCTGTAAACTTTTTATGAAGAATTGCAGTCTTTTTTTATCAAAACTTGAAATTTTATGACACGTTTAGAAAAGCATGTATGAATTCTGCAAATGGAATTTATTAAAACTTGAACCAAATATGCTATGCAGCTAAGATTAGATTATTTTACAATAAGACTTGTAGTTTGTGTCGCTTGGTTCTAGTCACGTGAACTGTATTTAGGATTCTTAAGTGAAATTACTTTCTTACAGGGGCAGCTGTGGGTGGAGGTAATTTACAATTAAAAATCTCATCTTGACATTTCATTTTACCAGCAAGATTAACGACGCTGTTATAACAACGGTGATGAATCTCGTTACACTGAAATACAGATTGTAAGAAAAAAATTATCAACTGCATTTACTTTGTTATTGATATACGAGAATTTGTGGATTGTAACAGATGTCTTAATTACAGTAATTAATGGCATGGTTTATATGGTATGGTTTTCAGAATTTAAAATAAATTAGTTTAACTTACGCAATCCCAAATAATACTTCTACAGTTTGCACAGCACATGTTTGGCTTTTACACTAAAACAACAAATATATATGGGGATACTTAATTATATTATATTGAGGAAAGTGCAGTTAGATGCTTCTTGCTCCATTTTCTAATAAAAAAATACTAATAGGTCTTTATATTAATTAAAGTCTATAATTACTTTCGTTTTAGATAAGAAGGCCGTAATATAGAATATACCAGTAGATGATTATAAACAAACTATGATCTAACTAGATTTTTCAAGTTAAAAAGTTCTTGTATGAAAGTACAACTCTAACGAAAATAGTATCACTAAAAAAAAAACTATAAAATATGGTTCAAATTGATGTAAAGTATCACCTGAAAAATGTTAGTTTTTTTGTGTAATTTACTTCGAAAATTATAACCACCTCCACTATTAGGAAGTGCTTGAAAAACTATATAAAATGTATTTTTATGGTTTAAGTTAATTTAGGTCAAAGCTAAAAAGAAGGTTTGAGCAAATAATCGTATAAAAATGAAAAATTTCATGCTTTTGACATCAATGTTCTAAAAAAAAATATATAGAACACGATAAAACTTGTTTGAGTATCTCTTATAAAGTGTGGCTTTAGCTCAAAAATAGTTTTTTTGACATGTTTTTTTGCTAAGATGAAAAAGACCCCAAATCAAGTTGCGCAAAGGGGAATCATGGCGAACTTTTTTTGTGATTCTTTACATAAACTTGAATCAACTGACAAAATGTCAGCTTTGTTCTAGTTTTTCCCTTGTTAGAGTTGACAACGACCTAATACAAACATTATATACAATTTCTTATTATATTGTAGGAAACCGACCATTAAGAAAAGAAGCATTGGACTACTTCCTATCGTCTTTAGAAGAAAACAAAGCTTTAAGTCAACCTCGTTCCCAGACCTTTATGTTTTTTTTACGATGTTTGATGTAAACTATAAAGGCCTTGGAACATGCTAGCACAAATTCCCACCTCAAAGCTGGGTAGCCAAACACGGCAAAGTTCAATTTAGTTGTTGTTCAAATTTTCTATGAGTTTGTTAGTAATAATTGAGACAAAAACTTTAAAAACATTCTTTCCGCGGGATTAACGAATCATAACAAATCATATTGCTGAAAGACGTATGGATAAATAACTAAACTATGAACTATTTTAAAACTTATTATTCTCAAATTGGATGGCTAGTGCAGATTTTCTTAGCGAGAAACTTTATCAAGTTATCAAGTTTAATATTGTGACTGATATAAAAGATGTCAAAAGTGCTCGAAATTTATTTCATCACGAAAGTTGTTACTTGCAAGAAACTGAACAAGATTAATTTAGAAAAGCTGGAATTGTCAAGTTTGCGACACGTGGTTTAAAGATTAAAACTCTTTAAGCGAGAAAACTATAATTTGAAGTAAAGCAACAATGAAATTACGAGTATGATTAATATGAATTGTTGGTTCTTGGAAACGAAATATGGGTATATAAATAGGGGTATATAAATTTATTGTCAAGCGAAAATTATTAAGTCAGCGACTTAGTCGATAAGTTATTGGTTTAGGAGTTTTTTCTTTTTTTTCTTCTCGTATATTTTTCTTCTTGATTAGTAATAAAATCAACTGTTCAATTTTTTCAACATTTATCAAATTTTAGTTCTCATTTTACTTTTGTAAACCTTATGATAAGATTTATTAAAGTGTAGTTCTTAAGGTGTAACGATAAGAAAAACAACATTATTTAAATTGGACGCAACATGTTTCTATTGCTACTGTAATCTTTTTCAAGCGATCTTACTTTGCTACATTATTTAAAGGTAAAAATATTTATAAACGTTATCCAAATATGGTATATGAAATTACAATTTCGTTTCATATGAATTAAAAATCAATTAAGTATAAATGTAACAAAAGTTAAATAATTAACATCAATTATACAATTATAACACAGGCTAGAATAAATACAATGGTAGGCTAGATATATTTCTATTAAGTATAGGTTTATCACGTGATATTAAAATACTTTCTTTTATTTGTAAATGAAAATTATTAGAAGCCGTAGCTATAACACTAAAATCTTCAAATGAAACAACATGATCACAAAACGTTAAGATATTTCAGACTGATAAAGCTGCTGTTTCCAAAGATTAAAATTAACATACTTTTACCCATTCTTTGCCCAAAAAACGTAACAAAGAGTGTCGAAGGCGGGAAGAAGCCTTCGATGAACTTGCATATTAGCCATTATCTTTTTTCCTCGTGGTTTCAGACGAAGGTACTACATTGTCTAGACACCTGCAAAGCAACGCAAAAACTAGAGTTGGGCTCTTAGCTAGTGTCACAGTCATCAATTTGGATAATTCGAGGCATACCTGGTCCAAATCTGCCTACAAACCATTTCGGTTATAGGTCATAGGTTATAGGTATACTGATCAAGTATCGAACTCCTAGTTCATATTTTGTAGATTGTTGATTTACAGACAACTGAATTTTATATAGATATTAAACGCATTATAGCAGCTAAATTATAAACTATTTCATCTATCTCAGGGCCTATTCTAGTCATGAAGAAATTGGGAAGCCTTTTACCAATGTATTTACAAAATGAAAAAATATAAAAGGCCACTTTTTCTTAGTCTATGTGTATAAAAAGAAGAGAATTAAAAAAAACATAATTATTTATTGACGATATTATTAAGTCACTATTTTAATATGATTTTAATTTTGATTTTTTATACATAGATTTTTTTATAATACATAGTTTTTAACATAGTTTTATCCCCTAATTTATTTTATGAACTTTTTAATTTATTTTGTAATATTCGGTCTAGATAATGTAATGTTTTTATGTAAAAAATGTAAAAAATCAAATTATAATTGAGAATTTAGCTGAAAAGTTTTTATACCATTTGTTTGTGAGGAATTAATACAGTTATTTGAATATTTGTCAAATGTATATTGATTCTTATTATCAGCAAAGCTGGCGAAGATAAATGTTTTATCGTCTTCAGGGAATGAGATAGATTTAAACTTCCAAAGTGATAATGAAAGTGAAGATGAGGATAATAATATCCCAAATTTAGTTCATGAAATTTTATCTCAAAAAAAAGCTTTAGAAACTTCACTGACAGGAAATCTAGCTTCTAGAAAACACTTTAAAAACAAGTGGGTACAATAAGAAGAAGAGGATTTAGAAAACTAGTCTCTCTTTTTTACATTTTTTCAGCATAGAATCCAACTTCACCAGATTTCTGCACTAAGAGGAAAGGATTCAGTGTTGTATATATTCAGTGGCAAAGATAAAT
>JAYJMI010031119.1:5862-16061 GCA_036873855.1 Sarsia tubulosa
GTTATTTTTGTAACAAAGTAATTCTTGACAAAATGAAACAAAACATGAGCATTAATCCATGATGAGACAAAATAAAGTCAACATTCTTTTCATGAGATCGTTTGTCTGCTTTAATCGCTGATAACAATGTAAATATCTTTTGTCTGGCATCAATAGGCATAGTATAAATATTGCTTGTATAACGTTCATTAAAGGTGATACTTTAGCAACATCCTTTCGGATATTGTCTTCTTATCGTGTCAAAAGTAAACATATGTATGGATGATCATTATAGTAATATGCATTGACGAGTTAAATGCAGGCTAATTTTAACAAAGAGCTGTTTTTATCGATTCTTGATATATCCATGTTAACCGAGATCAATCACAAGCAGCTTTCCGAATTCTTATCTAGTCTAGGCAAGTGGTCTAAGCGACTTTCTATCCTTATGTAGACCTTATACTGCCGTCTCCTAATAAATGTTTAAGCTCGTTTTGACAGGAAAGAAAAAGTAAGTTCTTTCAGATATTGCTGTGTCGTAAATCAAACCCGTATATTGCGATCCACCTCTAAAACTCAAAGGATGACTATTATTAAAATTATGACTAACAGTTCGTCAAAAGATTAGAGCTAAAGGTCTCTCGAAACTTACTTCGTCGGTATATTTTCAGGAAATCAGGAAAGAAAGTATTTTCAGATATTTCCATGATGTAAATTAAACCCTCATATATTGTGATCCTCGTCTATAACTATAGGGAGCCAATATATTGTTATATTTTCCATACTAGGAGAGTATATATTTTTTAAAATTGAACAAAACAGTTTCTTGCTTATGGTAATTTATTTTTAAAAACCTTTTCCTGATTCGGTAAAAGCAGCCTGTTTCGAATAAGTTGGCAGTGTACATGTGAATATTTCCAAAGTTTGGAATTACTTTACTTATGATCTACAATACCAGGAAGTGAAATTCGCTAGTTGGGTTTACTTCTAGCTACTCTTTTACCATACTAAATTTCAATATGGGTTTCAGAAAAATGATCTCACTTGAAGTTGGGCCTTTAATGGTCTCAATCGTAGGCTAATTAAAACCACGCTTTTAGAATATTTAAGAATTCAAAATAAATTAAATGATCTGTAATAAATAGGATACTACGCCAAGTTTCGATCTTATGTAATTATATAATATTCAAAACAATCATTTTCTTTGGAACTACAAATATGATAATTTTTCCAGATGCTATGTTTAGTAGATCTTTTGATTTAGCAAATAAAAATAGGGGTAAAAAAAAGACCCAAAACTTTGAGATTACATTACATATAATTTTTTAGGAGGAGGATAACAAAGATTTCCGGATTTTTCCAGATTTCCGGATTTTTTTGAAGTTGTTTAAGGTTTTAAGGATTTTTTAAAATCGCATAAGGCAATATTTTGAATCAAGTTATAAAAGGTATACTTTGTATAAATTATTCTATATCAGTAAAATAGGTGTGTGAAATAGGTTTGTTAGAGGTATGAGAAGTCCACTATACCCCCACCCTAACAAGGTGGGTTGGGAGTTTTCCGGATTATTTTTTAAAAAAAAACACCAAAATTCTTGGAACGTGGAAAAGTAGAAAGGCTCTGATCTGGCTTATAAAGTTATTCCTTATTTTAGCGACAAAAGAATACAGAACATTATAAAGCAATATGAGATTATAAACATGTTTCTATAATTTGCTTGTTATTTTGATATACGACATTGATGACAAGAATGTGTTCTTACTTATTTGTTTATTTGTCAACAATATCATGTAATTGCTCCATTATCTCACATACTTCATGTTGAAAATTGAATATTTGTCAATTATTAACGATCAGTTAGTTTTATGAAACAGTTCGATTACACAGTGTGTTTAGTCAAAGATTTCATAAAAACATGATAATTTGATACCTAGATCATCAATTATTAACCCAGGCCTCATTACAGGAAGCAGCGAGACTTTCTATGAGTTTTTGTCACGGTCTTATTAAGTCTTATCTTCGCGCTAGATCTCAACGGAAAACCATGAGTATGATTATTTCCCGTATCAATTTCACATCGAAAGCCCATAGTAAATGCCCACGTATTCACAAATAATCAGCCATTGCTATCATAGAAAACAACCTTAGTAACGTAATAGAAAATATATTTTTCCCCTTGCTGATGCGAAACATAAAGAGTCCAACCTTCATTCCAGGCCGTTCTATCCCTTTGCTTTGGATGATGAATAAAATAATAAAATCGAAGAGCAGTTCACACTTTGTAAGCTTAAGGGAAATCATAATGCACTATTGTTTTAGATGAATGATACTAAGCACACATCTGAAAGTTTTATTTTTCTAAAATATTTATGCTTTAGAAAGGTATACCTCGATCAAAGATTCATGATAAGAACTCACTTATATAGTATCTTAAAATAGTTTATAAATCATATTTGGTTTATATTGTTACCGTAATCTTTTGTTGTTCATAGGTTAAGCTCTCAAGTGTTCACAGTTGATTCCACTGGTAGCTGTAGCAACATTGTTGGCCTTGTGAAAGAACAGAACAGAATATGTCAAAAATTTCCCTCCCTCATGGGTGTGGTCGGAGATGGGGCAAGATTGGGGCTATCGGAATGTCAGCATCAGTTTGCAACGTCCAAATGGAATTGTTCCCATATTGATCAGCGACGAAAAGGTTTACTGGGGTTGCTTACTAGTAAAGGTAGGGCATTTAATAAGTCAGGGGGTATGGTATTCAGTCTGGGATGATGTATGTCACCCGATAAGTCAAGTCAATTTGCTATGTTACTATCCACTTTTGTTTTATCAGATTTTGATGTTAAAAAACCCTTTTTTCCGCTGCATCATTAAAAATTTTGTTATAAACGAAAATTCTTGTGTTTTTTGCACCTTTTTATTTTAAATTTTATTCTTTTTTAAATTATCGTTGCCAATTAGCCTTCTTATTTTGGAAAATTTAAATTACGACAAGGGTAACTTTTTTAACGTTTGTAATCGTTATCTAGATTTCTTCATTTTATAAAATCAATACACATCTTTAGCGTAAGAGCTACCATTATTAATTTTACATTTTAACCCTCCAGTTTAATACTCAAACTTTTCAAAGCAAGTTGCTTTTTTAGTTGCTGTTTTTTCACTAATTTGGTTTATATTGTTATCGTAATCTTTTGTTGTTCATAGGTTAAGCTCTCATGTGTTCACAGTTGATTCCACTGGTAGCTATTTGTATTTTAATAGTTTTATATTAACAAAGGGACAAATAAGCTATTTATTGATAATAATTAATCCAGATAATACAAGCCTTGATCTGTAGAAATCTATAGAGATCTGGATCCAACACTAGGGGGTAAAGAAACAGCAAAGATGGATTGTAAACACCTTACGCTAAAGAGGTTTATTCTAAGTCTCAAAATTATTTTTATTTTCCAGCCAATCGGGAAGCAGCATTCTTTCAAGCCATTACATCTGCAGGTGTTGTAGTAGAAGTGACACGTGCTTGCAATAAAGACCAGTACCACGAGGCGTGTAGCTGTGATTACAAATACGCCCAAAAGAAAACTGAGCGCTATGAATGGGATGCGTGTAATGATAATATAAAGTTTGGGATGGATTTTGCTACAAAATTTCTTGATGCAAGGGAAGTTGGAAACGATGCTCGAGTATTAATGAACAAGCAAAACAACTTGGCTGGACGACAGGTGTGTACACTAATAACTTACAAACCTTTAATTTCTCGCTTTGTCTTCGATAACGTACAAAGCTGCTATGCACTTATATTATCGTCTTAAGACCTAACGATCTTTTTACGTACCGAAAAAAAAACTCCGGGTTTTTCTTTACACAAACGTTAAATCGGGAAAAACTTTAAATAAGGGATCAATTTTATAACTCATCAAAATAAAGTATTTGAAATATTTTTAAAACATTCTTTGCGTTATTATACACGAGTCATGTTTTGACGTCACAAACCAAAGGGATATTTGTTAGGATCTATTAACAAGTAACAAGGAGCGGTGTATTTTGTTTGAAGTATATTGAAACGACTGTATAATGAGTTTCTCTGATTGACATGGTGTAACCACATCATTGAATGTAATTTATATATTAGCCGATGACTCGTTCACCCTATTAGCCATGGTTAAAAATACAATTTATCTGTATTAGGGAAATTGTATCACATAATTCTTAGCGGTATATGTATAACTTTAAACTAGAACTCTCTCTGTCTCTTTGTTATCGGCTTTAAAATTTTGAAAAGTATAAAAAACTTAAGTTCTCGATTTTGAAAGCCGGAATTTTTCCTCACACTCTATTTTCAGCTCTCTGGTCTAGTATATCTTAAGCAACTTACAATCTATCACACTAAGTTCAACTAAAACTAAGAGATCGTTTACATGAGGCGGGATAAATAAAGTTCTATATTACCTACCTTAGAAGTTGCTCTAATGTAAAAAAGCTCTCTAAATTGAGATCCCTTCACGGCACGAAATTCTCTCGAAATTTATATAATCAACCCATAAGTTGAAATTCCACTTCAGGCCGAAAATTTTTACCATTATTCACATTTCCCAAAATAGTAATTATATAAACAAAAAAGAATGTGCAGGAATACATGGAATTTTATGTCTACAAATAAAACAGCAGCACATTTTTAGAAACGCAGGAAATCAAAAATACCAATGATTTCTAAATGACCATTGAAATTCTGAATATTTGTTTGTGAAGTTTGTTTGTACATACAATAATATCCAATTGAAGCAAATAACAAACAAAGCTATAAAAATGCAAAGCGGAAATATTTTCATAATATCCTTATCATTTTGCTCCTCCTTTAAATTCTTATCAGTGATAATTCCTGTTACTTATTACTGAGCAACTTATCTTTATCTTACAAGATACCAACTAATAATCATTATCTTTATAGGCTGTACAAACTCATATGAGACTCGTTTGTTCTTGTCACGGAGTTTCAGGGGCATGCAATTTAAAAATATGTCGGTATTCACTCCCTGAGATATATACCGTCGGTGATTTTCTACAACAAAGATATCATGGTGCAATATTTTCTACATTAGATCAAACGCAAAATAGTCTAGTGCCCCGTAATATAGGCGTTCGACCACATGCAGAAACTGACTTAGTCTACCTAGAAGAATCTCCCGACTATTGTGTTAAAAACTTAAAAGAAGGAACAATGGGTGTGGCTGATCGTAGATGTAACAAAACGTCACCGGGTCCTGATGGTTGTGACGTCATGTGTTGTGGTACGGGATTCCGTACAAAAACAGTAAGTTAACTATGTGTCTCAGATACATGTACATGTACCTCAGTTTTTACTATCAAGTTCGACGATAATGTAATGAATAATTTTTCAGATATATTTTCCTGATATATCTGAGTATCTAATAGTTGTTGAAAATCTGAATTTTCTTTCTAGGTTCAAGTTGTTTCTAATTGTAAATGCAAATTCTTATGGTGTTGTGAAGTCAAATGTGAAAAATGTTCTGTAAACACTAAACAACATTTTTGTCGTGGTAAAAAAAAGCGACGAAAAAATCGAAGAAAAAATCGTAATCGAAAATCCTTCCGTCAAAATAAAGTTCAAAGAGACGATCCAACGAAGTATATACTTAAAAAAGATCGACCAAATTCCATCGAGTTGAATAACAATCGTTAGGTTAAAATTAGGTGTAATAAGGTGTAAACATCTACAGCTGTAGCATGACGAGAATATAGCGGGTTCGCGAGGTGAATACAAAGAAATAACAATTAAATCACAGCGAACTTCCAAGGTGTTCAAATCTTACCGAAAAGCGAAAGTATTTGGTTTAATATATTTACTATGTAAAGCTGACAGAAAAATTAAATTCTAAACTTTGGTTTATTTTACAGCTAAAAAACGAGAACTGTTAATCTGATGTTTGAATCAAATCATTCTTGTTTTTTTCGAAATGATTATTGATTTAAAATAAACTTTTAAGACTACGTTAAAGTCGGTTGAAAAGAATTATGTATATTTGTACGATTTCGTAATTGTAAATATTTTGTAGCATACTTTGGAACATTATGAATAACTTATTATAATTCCGATTTATATTTCATTGAAATAACTGCTTGTTCATACTCATTAAAAGTTGCCTTAGACCACGACCCAAGACCACGACCCCGTCTTTACTAGTATTATATGAGAATATTATTTTAAAAAATAATTGGACCATTTTCATCATTTTCACATTTTCCAGTTCCAATTTTCAACCCCTGTGTTTTATATTAAAACTAAACCTAGTATAAAAAAACTAGTATGTATTTTTAGACGTAGATTTAGACTTGCACCATTGTTACGACAACATTTAGACTTGCAGCATTGTTACGACAACATAACACACACTTTCCTTCCTAATTTTAGCTTGTTATAAGCAAAATATGGACACACATGCAAACAGGTTTTTTCATAACCTACCAATCATAATCCACCAATAGTTCAGCTAATGTTTGGTCATAGTGAACACCCCCGGTAATTACGCTATCAATAATTCCCCTAGCAGTTACGCTGCTGTCAATATGGCGACAATCATACCACAAATGCACAATCATACTACATTGTCATTCAATGTGGTCGTAGTACGTGGTCATTCAATGTGGTCGTAGTACGTGGTCATTCAATGTGGTCGTAGCACGTGGTCATGCGTGGTCGTACTCATTCAATGTGGTGCTCATTTTTTGCAAAAAAAAACTTTTATCAGTTTGAACCAGGGTATATGAAAAAAAAAACTATAGTTTGTTAATGCAAATTAATTCATGCAATATTTCGTTCTGACGTATTTTATCTAATTTCAATAAAAAAATTTTAAAAAGCAACGCTCTGTGGCTTCTTATGATCATCTTCTACAACAGATAGTCTCCCAATCTTCGGTAGCACCGGATGTTTACTCCAACTGCAGTCTTTAGGTCGTTCAGCAATCGGTGTGTTATTTAACCTTGTTATTGGTAGCCATTTTGATTTCAAATGCCCTGACATAGAGCATCGGGCTTGTTCTAACTTCGTTTCCAGTCTTAATTGATTAGCAATGCTTTTTTGTTTCATTATTGCTTTACGCTTTGTTGAACTCATATCATATGCACGTGTTAATGTCGTCCAATGATATTGCACCACACCATATTTGGTAACGCCTTTTTGTTGATATACTAAAGCAAAAACAAAGAGTTTCAAAGGGTATGATTAAGAAATCTTTTAAAATTAGTCTTTTAAAAATGAAAAGAGGTTTAATGATTGAATCACTCTCCGATTAAAAAGCTGAACTAACTAATTTAAAATCTATCTGAGTATTTTTGCAGAATACTGATATTCAATTTCATAACATTAAGTCAAGTAATAATGCTTGACGAAGTACTGATGTCCATAACGATGCTAACGTCTATGATCCTATACAAAAAACTTACTTGTAAAATTACCATGTCTTTCTGGGATAGCCCGTATCTGAGTATACTTTTTGCTATGAATATTTGTAGCTACCATGTTCAAACTTTGGACAATTCTTTCACCACAAACCCCTTGCACGAGATCATTTTCGATCTGATTGCTGTATTCAATGTTCGGTTTACCCTATAATACATTGTTTTTAAGCTTCTAAACTAAGGTCATGTATTGGAATTAGGTGAATTAAGTTTTTTTAAATTCACCACAAGTGTGTAATAATTTATAACAGCGAGATCTATATTAGAGAGAGAAATTAAGACAAATTGAAATAATGAAATCGTGTGGATTTACAAATTCGTGGCAAGTCCTTATCGGTGAAAAATGGTAAAAGGTACGGAAATTTAATACTTAAATGCATTTCGAAAATGCGACGATCAATTAAATTTCAAATTTGTTCCAAATAGTATGTACTTAACTGTAGAATTTATAGAATGAGACATAATTTGAAACATCTTGACAATAGAAACATTTTACGTGGAGTGAACATATATAAGATCCGACTTTCTACAATAAAATGCTACCTGTATAAGAGTTTGACTCTCCAACGCAGAGTCTCTCCAATCAATATCTTGCTGCATTCCTGTTACTAAATCCATAATTTCTTTGACGGAGGAGGCATTAAGCTGGCCTTTATTTTGTATAAGTTTTAAGAGCATATTGATATCATTTAGTGTCTCATTCCCTATAATACCATGTTGTGGTAACGCCGTGATATTTTTACGTTTCACACGTAGTGCACTAAATGCTGTAGCCAGTATCATAGCTTCAACTGTTTGTACGGCCTTTATGTCTGTACTGCTATCTAAGCTATTTGACTTTCTCGGTGAGTCTTAAAAAAATACAAAAAATACAAGTCAATTGGTAAACTTTATAGAACTTTAGAAGAAAAAAAAAATTGAACACGGACTTCCAAGACAGGCAGTTTATTAAATCAGGTTTTTTGTAACAAACCTAAGAGGATTATCTTCACCTCCCTCAAGAAGAATGGCGTTAACTTGACTAGCTCCAGCAACTTTTTGACTGACATTTTCCATATTATTATAATTACAAATTAATAGAATGGTCTTTCATCACCACCTATCAACAAATGGTCAATTATTTCCAATTACTATTCACATAGCTACGTAATATACTGTACAACGAAAACGTGCTTTTTAAATACTAATCTAATGTATTCAGTTTCTAAGCGTTGCCTAGACTAGATTAAGTCGGTTTTCGGAATACCGGCCCGGTTTAAAAAACCGCTTTCCTTTTTTTCGAAATTCGACTAAAACTAGTCTAAGCGTTGCCATTATAAGAACACAGTTTAAAATAGATGCTTATTTTCTTCATCTGTAGAACACAAGTTCTGAAGCACATTAAAGGACATAGTATATTATTAATAAGACCTAATCGAATTATGCTCCTTATCCATATATGGGCTGTTACCCATATATGGTCTGCGTCGAAACACAATAGTTACTTATTGTATGTACAAATGTTGCAAACATGTAACTTAGAATAATTCAAAGGGAAGAACGATAAATTGTCTAGTTCAATACTGACACCCTATTACATTCAGTAACCATAGCGATATACAACCTCATGACTATGGTTTAACCTAAGGAAAAAATCCTTCAAAATTTTAAGGAAAACACTTTAATATTATTAATACGTATAATAGTCAATAATAACTCACCAGTGCCATCTTGGGAATTACTTAAACTTCTTAAGTTTTGTAATCTTGTCAGACAATCCTTTCGTCTGTTCACACTTTCACTTTTCAAGTTGGATAAAAGCGTATCCTTACTCGCCTTACTCGTTGTAGTACTCGATACAGGTGGTTCTTCTTTACTGATTGCCCTTAGAATATCTGTATCTAGAAGAAAATAAAACGTTTTTAACTTTAGCTGATACAAATTCAGAAAGCCGCTCTGTGAAAGAAAATGCTCTGAGGACGAGAATGTAAAATTATTTCATTACTTCAGATGCTAGATGGCTATGCCATTAGGGGAAATACAGTACAAATCCAACAAAACCATTATACTAGATTAGTCGTTTAAAAATAACAATAAAAACGTCAGATATAATGTCATAAATTCGAACCTGTTTTTTTCCAAATTTCCGACCGTATTTAAAAGACGACTTTAACAAAGTCTACTAAAACCTGTGATACACATTTTTAGTGTTTCTTTTTAGTGTTTCTTTTTAGTGTTTCTTGTTATTAGCAGATTTTAAAATGGGCTTACTACTGAGTTATGCTAGCTCATGTGATAACTATTAAGTCTTCAGGTATATCGATGAGTACACAAAGATATTGCTCTAATGTGTTGTCAGTACACGGTACCTTGTAAACATTGAAACGGAGATGGTACCTCGTAAATAAATTTTCCTACCTAGGCTTTCCCAAGGCTAGCAAACAAATAAAAAAAAAATTTGGTTTATTTACTAACGTTAATAAAAATTTACTCACCAGTAGTATTAAATTTATTGAACATGATTGGTGCAATAGCCAATATGGTGTTTTCAATTGTTGCTTCCGTACTTTGAAACAACAAGCGATTGAGTTGATAAATGTCTTTTGAACTTGGAGTAAAAAGTGGCTTCTCGCATGTCGCTTCTGGATTCAGGTACCGAAGAGCTGAATTATTTTCATTTTTTACATTCTGTTGTATGTATTCGTTCGCAACATAATTCTTCTTCGTACGTTTTTGCAAATGGTCCTTTATACAATAAGAA
>JAYJMI010031120.1:399-12365 GCA_036873855.1 Sarsia tubulosa
ATACACATAATTCCTTAAAAAACTCAAAACTGAGATAATCGTGGGAGTAGTCCTTTACTTTTTGAATATAACTCTTCTAAATTTATTGACTGAAAATAAAGATAATGGTTACAATGACAATTTACTTGAAGACAGAAAAAATAGTTTACTGAAAGCTTCACTAAATTTTTCATGTAGTTTTATTTAGTTTCAAGAAAAACTTAGAGCCTTTAATTCCAATAGGTTTTATATAGTGACCTTGTCTTGCTCTTTAAATAGTGCTTATAAGCACATTATATGAAGTATGTCTTAAATAGGATGCACTTTTCTTAGACTAGAAGTAGACTATTATTTCAATTCATTTATTTTACTCTTTATAGGCACAGAAAACTATAGATGATATTCCGCAAACTGTTATTGATAAATCTAAAAGCAACAGAAATGGTATTGTTTATTGTTTGTGTTTTATTATTATGACAACTACACAAAAAAAAACCTTCAGGTCTTACTGGAGGTCGATTTTATGGAAAAATGTCTGACAGACTAGCATTGAAACTTGGAGCTGTTTTACTATTAAAGTAACTTTTTCTAGCTGATTTAGAATCATGTAATGATAAAATGTTTTCCAGACCGTCTAACGCGGTTAACCCACCTATCAATAAATTGCATAATAAATGGTAAAATAAATAGATTTTAAAAATATAATGTAAAGAGATTGCAAGTAAGTATTCGACAAATAAAACATTTTAAAATATATTTAGTTGTGTAAGAATAAAATGTAGGACAAGTTTATTAGTTTTTATACCCCTTGATTTATTAATAAGAAATATTTATTAATGATACGTTTTGGTAATCAGCATTATTGTATATTATGATATTATATTTTTAAAAACATGACAATTTATTTTGGCAAACCCAGCTTCTGTTTTTATGCTGTTTTTGCTTCTGAATTGGAATCTAAAGTTTATAATTATTATCCTCATCTTTTTTGTAGATATAATCCAAACTATTAACGATATGAAAGTTACTATTAAAGATGAAGTGAAGAAAATAACAGCAGATATTGATAAGGTATTATAAAAACATATATAATGCTTCATTAAAGTCTTCTCCCACGATTTTTCAAAATTTTTTTTTTTTTACTTTGTTTGATAGAGAATTGTCTAAAACAAGAAAAAAAATTGGTAAATAAAACTAAAGAAAAAACAAAAAGAAAAACAGCATTTAGGTTTTGCCAATTATTCTGTGAAGTCATGTCTGAGTTAATTATTCTGGGAAAAATGTGAACATTCTTATAAAAAGTAATTTAACAATAATTCTAAAAATCGTACATGGCGGCATACACTTTTTAGCTCAATGAAAATACGGAGGTTGCTTTTAATTTTATAACCTTAATTTTTTTTGTTTTGTTTGGACAATTCTATTTCGAATTCTTTGATACACATAATTCCTTAAAAAACTCAAAACTGAGATAATCGTGGGAGTAGTCCTTTACTTTTTGAATATAACTCTTCCTGACAAGTTTCTTTGAAAAAGACTAAAAAAATAGGTTATAATTTTTAGTTTCTTTTATTATAGGCAATTGTTGATCAAAAGTCTGAGTTTTTGAAATACAAAAGCGATTATTTGGATCCAGGCTCAGATGAGTTTAAGTATGAAGATTATAGGTGGTATGCATATATTGGGTTATCCACTGTTATGGCCCTTGTTGTTGTTTTCATTGGGATTGGCTTAACATGTGGTACCTGTGGCTACCGCAAAGATCGACAACCAAGTCACCGCACAAGTATAGCCAACCATGGTGGCAACTGCTTAATGGCGTAAGTTTGACTTATTAGAAACATTAATATTCTTTGTATTCTAATGTCATAATCTCACAAGAAGTCAAGTAGTCATAATTTTGTAATCCTAATTTTCAGACACCCAAATTAATTCTCTTTTTACCTTTTTTAATGTTTAGTTCTGTTGGTTTTATGTTCATCTTCTCGTGGCTTTTCATGTTGTTTTGTGTTCTCTGGTTCACTGTTGGTATACACTTACACATTGGTTGCCGTGACATGAAAGATGGTACCCTTATTGATGAATTTCAAGACATAAAGTATGACGGTGAAATCCTCAAAGTTGGCGAGATATTACAAAATTGTCGTAACAATATGCCAGTATATACTGCTTTGAATGGTGTTCGATTTTTTAATATCTCTGATAAGTTTGATATAAAAGCGGTAGGAAACTTTATTTTAAACCCATAAATTTGTACATTCGTCTGTCAGATTTGTTTATTGGACTTCCGGCTTTGCGGACAGGAGTCCTATAAATTTAGGCTTGCCCATCCATCCTACGTCTGTACGTCTGTACATACGGAACACATTTATCTCATTTATCTTATAAAAATTGGTCTTTTTTAAATATTATCTGAAGATCCATTCATCAGATTTTTTACTTTTTTTGTACAACGTTTTGTGCCACAACGGTCAAGATGACCGTTTATCAGTTTTTTCTGATATTTTGCATGAAGTTGAAGGGTCATAAATGTAAATTTGGGCAAAAATTGGTCTTTTTTAAATATTATCTGAAGATCCATTCATCAAATTTTTTACTTTTTTTGTACAACGTCAGAGACAAGTATAAGGTATAAACAAGTGTCAAGATTCAAGTAAGTCTTAGACCGTATTTCCAGAAGGGACCAAGGCCGATGTTACCTACTAGGGTTCTGAAGTATTTAAGGCACCAATTTGTGTCACAACGGTCAAGATGACCGTTTTGCATGAAGGTTAAGGGTCAAAAATGTAGAAAAGTGGTGCACTCAGATTATTTAGAAAAATTCTCGTTTCCATGGAAACAGGGTCAAAAGGTCAAATTTGGAAATTCTTATATTGACATTTTGAAATTATACCGGGAGTCCACTGGTGATCCATCCCTTGTTTTTTTCTGATTTTGGCATCCATAGTGAACAAAACTTTTCTCAATATAATGAAACACATATATGAATACAATAAAAGAATGTTGTTTACCCATATTAAATTAAAGTTGTTAAATACCCCTCTTCCAGATTTTTTTTTAATTTCCCAAAAGCGTTACACACTATACCTTTGCTGCTTTATGAGGCCACAGTTACTTTAAAGTTATATATCATCATTTTTCAGAGCAAAAATAACCTCATTGAAACTAACTATTTAGTATTTTAATTATTAAAATATTTTTTCCGACAACCTCAAGTAAATACCATAATTATTTGCTGAGAACATAGTTTAAAAGTTACAGTTTATATTTCCTTAAACTATGGCAGGAAATTCGAATAAAGTACTATCCACTATTTTATAGATACCATTTCTCTCCTTACGTTATTGCCATTTCTTTTTTAAATTTCTACATCTTTAATAATAACTTGATAATTAATAATTACCTCATCATCTACATTTTTGTAAGTTTAACAATGACCTTACTTAAATGTAATGGTAGCCTGACTTTTGTTATTTATATATTATTGCATGTTTTCTGAAAATTTGAGGCCTGTCAGATGTCATCAAATTTTTTTACTGCCAAAAAAATAAAGATGTCATCAAATTTTTTTACTGCCACCATTTGTATTCACGGAGATAAAATAAAGAGGGTGGCCAAATCAGCCCTCCCCCAGTACTGAGGAGCCCCAAAAAGTCTGGTATTAATATCCATTTGTTTTGTTTAGCAAACATCAAATTTTGATGCGAAAACTAAAGACATCAAAGTTGATTTATCTGACCAACAAGTGCTAACACCTGATGCAAAGAAAGCTTTACAAGATATGCAAAACACTGGTGTTGACTCTATTGATTTCAAAAAGTTTTTTACCACAGTATGTTGTCTACCTATAACTTTCACTGAAAACTTTACAATAAAATTCTTACAAGCATATCCATGTATCAGAAGAGTAAAAAAGGATTTTGCATGTTTCAAGCTTTGGTGTTGCTTTGTTTATATTTTGATGAATTAATAGATTTCTCTAGATGCAACAGTGTTGAATCCTTAGGGTTGTCCAATGAGACAAGATGACTTACTTCTAATAAGGAATACTTCAAGTATAGTTTTCTAGACCAAAAATAATGCTTTTTGAATACCTAAAGTAAACAATATTTTTAACCAATAAATACTTTCATAGTTATTACAGTAACATTACAGCTGTATTTTGCTGTATGTTGTTATTCTTTATCATTTTCTTAAATTTATTTTTAGCTATCAAGTAAACTGACAGAGGCAGATCTTAATCAAGTTATTGCAAATCTAAAATTATTGGCTCAAGATGTCCAAGCAGCCTCTGCTGTAAGTAAATTATTATTGATATTGTAAGTGGACCCCTTGCTTTGCTAGGGTTACAGGTCAAAAGATCAATCTTAGATATATATATCTTCACCAAATTTTAAAGGTACTTATGCACGTAATTTTTAAAAAAAGTACCTTTTTTATAATTTTCTCAATAAAAAGTAGAAGTAACAAGGAAACAATGTGCTAAATATCTCATTTTGAAACTTAGAAACAAGCCCACAGCAGCACTTTGAATATCAGGTTTCATACTCAATATGTGTAGGCAACACTATGTACTTGAGATTTTTGGCTAAAAAATTCATTTTCTTTGGAACTACACATAGAAAATGGCTGAATTTTTTCCAGATGCTTATGTTTGATAGATCTTTAGATTTATCCAAGAAAAATAGAAGAAGAACACCCCCCCGAAAATTTTTTTGAGACTTTCGTGAATAAGTACCTTTAAGATAAAAACATAAAATTTATCTGTAGCCATATTAGTTAAGTATCAATGATAGCAAGTATTTTGTGTTTTAACAATCATTTTATTTGTGTGTTTTAACGATCAGTTTATTTGTGTGTTTTAAGAGTTTGTCAACTGCAGTTCACAACATCAACACTAAACTAGAGAACTTGCAATCTGGAACAGTTGCACAAATTCAAACAAATATTGTAAGTAAATAAAATTTTATGACTTTTTACCTTTTTTGATCCTAAAGGGATCCTATAAAAACCGGGGTTCAAAAGGTCGATATTGCCCTAAACAATTTTCAAATTATCTCAAGATCCATTATTTTTTTATTTTTCATTTTTTGCTCTTATATTTCAAAAATTCTTGTTTGCGAGTAACTGAGCCAAAAAGATACACAAACAAAATGTCAAATTTGGTAAAATTAGGATATTTACATTTTCTTTTCCTATTTTTGGACCCCTGGCTGCCCCGAAGGGGTCCTATAAATTCAGTCTCATCCTTTCATCCTTCTGTCTGTAACACTTTCTTCTTATGATCCGT
Source organism: Sarsia tubulosa (assembly GCA_036873855.1). Classification (NCBI taxonomy): domain Eukaryota; kingdom Metazoa; phylum Cnidaria; class Hydrozoa; order Anthoathecata; family Corynidae; genus Sarsia; species Sarsia tubulosa. The sequence continues at coordinate 5,669 of JAYJMI010031120.1, forward strand.
TCATTAGTTTTTTCTGATTTTTCGCATGAAGTTAGACATTTTGAGATGAAGCTGTAATACAGCTCTATTTTGTCCCTAAATTTAGCATTTTCGGGAAAAACTCTTCTTCCATGGAAACATGGTCAAAAGGTCAATTTTGGCCCTAAATTTAACAATTTTCAAAATATCTCAAGATCCAATCAGATTTTTTTGTATTTTGCACAAAGATAAATATTAATATACAACCAAAACTGACATAGTTGCTATGTTACTGAAAATGCTTGTTTTTCTGAAACAGTAGATCAAAAGGTCAAATTTTGCTGCATAATAACATTTTTGAAGATATATCACATGAATCGTTTAACAATTTTTCCTCATTTTTTATACAATGATATTTGAATAAGAACTAGTGTTACTCAAAGAATGTCTAGCAAATGCATTTATCTCAGGAACTGTTCATCAGTTTTCTCTAATTTTTTGCATGAAGTTAAAGGGTCATGAATGTAGAAAAGTGACACAGCCAAATTTTTTAGAAAAATTCTTATTTCCATGGAAACAGGCCACCCTGTTAACAAAGGTCTAATTTGGGCCAAAATTGGTCTTTTTTCAATATATCTCAAGATCCGTTCATTAAATTTTTTTAATTTGTTGTACAAAGTTAGAGAGTGACAAGTATGAGGTATAAACTGACATAAGTGTCAAGATTCGGAAAATTCTTGTTTGCGGGTAACTGAGGTCAAAAAGTCAAATTTTTGTGTGAAATTGATATTTTGCATGATATCTCATGCTACAAAGTACCAATTCATTTGAAAATTTATTATTAAAGTGTAGTATTTGATCCAGCATTTTCTTCATAATTCTGCTAATTTGCTGCATGAAGAGGCACACTAGTCAAATTTGTGATATTAATTCATTATAAAGATTTGATTTTATTAATGGAAGATCAATGATCAGTGTTATTTTATATTTTTTGATTATCAAAATACTGTTCTTGACTTTTATTGCAATCATGCTAATTTGCTGCATGATGAGATTAATTACTTTAGTTGTTGTTATCTTTTCTTTCAAAATTTTATTGCGGGGGTTCCACTGGTAAATTATCCCTTGTTAAATTTGGGTTGAGTGTAGGGATAAAGAAAGTAACACATTTTTTATATTTTACACAGACAAAATTAGATGGTGAGGTAAAAACACTTCAAAGCATGGCAGTCATCCTTCAGGTATGGTATATGTTCAATCTTAACGACTTTTTGGACTCCCAGCTTTGCGGATGGAGTCCTATAAATTCAGGCTCGTTCGTTCGTTTGTCCGTCCGTTCGTTTCGTCTGTTACCAACTTTTCTTAGAATTGGCTTGTTATTTCTTTCTGATTTTATGCATGATGTTAGGCATCCATAACGGCTAGATCCATTATTATCCGTTCATTAGATCTAGTTTTGTATACGATGTTAGCGCATAGTAAGAGGTAAAAAATGACACTATTTCTATATTTCTGAAATTTCTTGTTTTGAGCAAGCAAGGCAAATTTTGTTTGTTTATTAGATTTTTCTATTTATCTAAAAAATAAATTTCAGGAGTCCACTAGGCAATCTTTGTTGTTAAAGTTTGGTCTTGATTGCCTATTTCACACATCAGAAAAAAAATATTTGCTTTGTGTAATAGCAAAGACTGTTGGTGTTTTTTTATGAAATTGATTCTTATTTTCAGACAAATGCTGCAGAGATTCTTAAAGAGTTGACAGCTAGTGAAGCATATATTCAGATTGAAATTCAACCTGCTGTTAACCAGGTATGATGTTTACTGTAAGGTTAATTTGCTTCTGTAAAAACTGTCAATAGTTATGTACTTTAATTATTATATAACATTAATCATTGCCTCCCCTTCCCCTTTGTGCAAATATCTGTAATAGAAACATTCAAACTGCCAGTTCTGACTTTTCAGTACTCACTTAATGTGGCATAAGTTACTTAAGTTCATATCAGGCTCAGTTGGCTAGAGCGTCCCTGACTTAACGGTCCAAATCCCCCATAACAAAAATTTCTGTACATCAATATAGAATACTGATGTATAAAATGTGGTATCTTTTTAAACATTTTGACAGCACTTGTGTATATCACCTTTATTGCCAAAAATTATTGTGGTATTTTTATAAAACACTATGATTAATGATACTAAACATTTATTTTTTGTAGCTTATACTTGATTACATCGCTCGTTTGATTGGTTGGTTGACACAGGGCTCTGTACATCTCATAAATCAAGTATGTGTTTTGTGGACTTAAAATACACTTTTATAATTGTGCTTATAGTCTCTCATAAGCGTAATAAAAAGTAGAAGACTAAGTTTCTGCACAACGATCAAAGATTGTATGGAATTAGTGATATATCACTGCCTTTCCCCTCCCCTCTTTACAGAAATATGGTGAAGTTGGATTTGAGCTGCCAGTTGTGACTCACTCTGTACTAGCTTGTAATGACATAGTCATTCAAGTCAGTATAGGCCGGGTAGCACAGTCGGTTAAAGCGCCGTTGATCTGTAACGGTGGTCATGGGTTCGAACCCCACTTTGGCCAGAATTTCTGCATATCTGCATATAGAATATAATGTAAGTAATTGTCTTTTAGAAACAAATATAATATCATGAGAAAATATCTTATGATCTGACCATTAGATCAAAAATGATTCTCCATCATTTTTTACCCAAAAAGTTTAGTTAAGGTACTTTTGAAATTGGCAATAATTATATAATTTGCAAAATCAAATTATCTTAAACTTTGTATACATATATAATAAAGGGATATTTTGATTAATAGAAAATCAACTTTACATCGATAAAGTTTTGCAGCTAAGTTGCCAAAATTTCTCCCTGTGAAAGTTTTAAAACTAAAATTGGTTTTTCATATCCATACAAAATTAACTTGTGTTTTCAGTAATTAAATTGGTAAACGCTCGGTTCCTCACAGAAATAAATTTTTTGATAATATTGCAATGATTATTTCAGGTACAAACAAATTTAGCTAAATGCAAACCCATCGCAACATTATATGATGGATTACTAAATACGTTTGTATGTGACAACTTAGTACAAAATGCTGTAAGTAATTGCTATCATTTTGAACAATTAGTTTTTCCACCACTTGATATAGTTGATATATTGGAAACTCAAAAGTGGCGTGTGAAATTCAATGTTGATTTAATTGTTAGTTACTGGAGTTCAGTTTAACAGTTGTTTGCTGCTAGAAAATTTATGAAAAACAAGAAAGATTGAGATAATTTTGTTGTTACTAGTATTATCAACAGATATTTTTGAATAATAGAGTAATGCTGCACAATAGAATAAGAAACATTGTAATGTACAATACAATGTACAATACAATAGCCCACTGAACTATGCCCACGACACTATTATTATCTAATTAGAACTCTCACAAAAAATATTACTTTTAAAAGTTTTACATCAAAGATAACTCCATAGAAAATTAAATATCTGCTTTTCTTATCCTATTATGTTTATGATTGTGCTAAAGGCATTACAAACAACCTTAATACTCAATAGAAAGGTGACTTTACAACCCAAACTAATTGATTTTACTGAACATAGATATCCTAGTGTTAGAGCCCTAGTTATATTTTCTAACAGAAAAGATTGTTTTAGAATCTACTAACTGTAACAATAACCATTTGTTTTATTTAGAATGGATTTTGGTTAGCTCTTGGTTGGTGTCTGTTATTTTTCATCCCAGCCATCATACTGAGTGTTAGATTAGCAAAATACTTTAGAAAGATGGACTATGATACTGGGTATAATATTTGTCATAGTAACTTAATTATTATTTATCTTAACACCTGTTTACTGTCAAAATAATTTTCCATAGGAAAAAAATTCAAATTCATATTTTTCAATTAGAGATTCAGAGAAAATGTTCCTGATTCTTAATAGACGATTTTTTGTATTATTGCAAGCAGCCATCATCTACATCAGGTTATTTTGTATTATTTTGAAACCATTACTCCTCAATGTTAAATATGCCTGAAAGCTATTTAAATAAAAAATTTAATACATCAACTATTTTTGAATTTTAAGTTTACAATTTGATTTTTGTTTTAATTTTGGTATAAGCTGGGTTTCCATTAGGAGCTATAAAAGTGTGCGTACTTTGATATAAAAACAAACTTAAATTAATGCAAAATTTTGTGCTACCCTGCATCATAATTATTATCTTAGTGGAAGCCAAGCTTTATAATTGTTCCATATTTTTCGTTTCAGTCATGAAGAGATAATTGAGCATCCACCTTATAATGATAAAATCCCTCTTCATAAGTAAGTACTTGCTTTATAATCTCGTCTTGTTATATACTAATATTCAACATATTTAATGGATTTTATACTTAATGTTGGGTTTCGTCCCAATGTTGCATGTGTTTCTTTAGAAATAAATTTTATAGTCAAAATTCAGAATAATGGGATGAATCGGTAACTGAAATTATTGAAATGTATGATACTTCTTTGTTTTTTATATGTATACTGCATCTTTTAGCATCTTTTTTTTGCACTTAAATGTTGTAGCAGTTTCTACAAAACTTTATATAAACTTATAAGTCTAGTCAAAATAAAGTTTCTAGAAACTGCTACAACCTTTATCAATTTTAAGCACTATTATAGCACTAGTTAATAATACTTAAAGATTTTATTATTTAGACAAGACAATTGTTAATGACATTAACACATGACAGTAACAACAAACTGATTGACTAATTGACGCTCTTTTGTAACAAAACCTAACCCATAAATGTACTAACACCTTTTTTAATGTGAAAAAATCTTATGAAGTTGATATAATCATATTCCATTATTATCACACACACACATCATACATTAAAATGTACAGCTGTTCAAGACAGTGGTTTATATTCTCTTTTAGCATAACTCATCACCCTTATAGTCCAGAACATTTTTCCAGGTAATGATTTGAATAAAATTTTAAAAAATTTCATCTGCCTCTTCGTTACATATTGAGAGTATAGGGTTGTATGTTTTTTGTTTGTTATTGAGTTGAGTTCTTGTGTTGTGTGCTTGTAGCCGTCATCAGCGACCACCTCCCTACTCTACTATGCCATTAACAGTGACTACAGAACTGAATCAACGCAACTCTTCAACGTTACTCTTGGATGACAAGGAACCGTATGTATTCTTTTCATTCCTCACAACTCCTCACAGTTGACTAAATGTAATGTAAATGCATGATATTTATACAAGTGGGTTGCACATTATAATGTAGTTAGAAATATATTTTTAATTTTTTTCTTGAGGCTTATTTAGACTATGGGAAATTTTCCAAGAAGGAACAAAAAAAGTAATTTCTATTCAATCAGAAGATCAAATTTTTATTCTAAACAAGCCTTTTTAAAAAACGTTGTTATATACTATTTATAATAGGTATTACTAAGTATGAAAATTTTCAAGAAAGTATACATGGGGTCTTAATGTTTAACAAATAGTTTTGTTACTAATGTTTTTTGTGTTTTTTTATTAATAGTCGCCCTATTAACCAGCAAGGACCGAGAAGGTAACTACTAATCAAATTAATAACACTTCTAACACATAAACACCATCCATATAAACATACTAATACATTTAAACATGGCGTGTCATACTCAAAAAATGGTGATTTTTAAAAAGGGGGTTCATTAAAGAGCCAATATCAGATGAAATGCATTGCGTACCTTTAGTGGATTAATTTTTGGTTGGACTAATTTTCATGGCCACCAAATTTTGGGCTTTTTGTGCAGATCAATTTTTGCGGATGAGCTACTATTTTAGCGTTTTAATTAATTTTAATTAACCGTAGCAAAAATTAATCGACTCCAAGGTAGTTCATGCCCATAAGATTGATTAGCTAGAATTTCAACTTTTTTTATAGCTCTGTAAAAGTTAAACAAAATATATAGTAAACTTACTAGTAAACTTACATTTTCCAGGGTGTTTAATTTCATATTTTTTCAAAAAAATTGCTGATGGATTTTTAGAAAATATATCTGCATGAAACATTTAATTCCCTAATAATAAATAATCTGAGCAAATATTCTAACGCTTCTTTAGTTTTGCTTTTTGCTTTAAAGCGAAGGTGTTGTCTACAATAAAGGAAATAACAAAAGAGAAAAACTACCAATTCCACTAAAATTCACTATTTTCAAAATAAAGTTAAATAGTGAGCTTCTTCATTTTTCCGCCTTTAAACAAAAAATGGAAAGTTGTCCCGTTTGGACTGGGCACTAAGCTGTAAAAACACATGGTTTAACATTTTTCAAGTTATTCCAATAAGTCTTTAAGTCGGCCGAGCCAATAGATCGAGCCAATAGATCGTACTTTCATCAATCATTAAAACCATTTTACCAACTTGTTGTGAATTCAAGACTTTCGAAATACTCAAAATAATACTACCTCAATTGTAGCTATAACAAGAAGCCGCTTCACGGCCTAACGATTTCTGCTCTAGGTTCGTATTCATAAATTTTTACATTTTATTGAGAATATGATTTATAGATAGTAGTATTAAAACTATGAAAGGAAGAAAGTAACTCGGAAGCAACTTTCACGAGTATTTTGACATTTTTTGCTACACTAAATACAGTATATAGTTTACATGATCAAATCAAAATTTAGTTTTTATCCAAGGAGAGTTCCGAAGCCATTATATAGCCGTATATAGAAACAAAGG
>JAYJMI010031231.1:0-12359 GCA_036873855.1 Sarsia tubulosa
TTTAAGTTTTTAAAGATTTTTATTTATTGTATCACGATTTTAACCGAAGTAAAATAAAGTAATAATAATAATAATAAACCAAATTTGTGTAAAAAGACCAGCTGAACAACTTTTGGATCAAAAGTTTTTGTCAGTTTTATATATTTTTATATATATCTTACCAAAGAGCAACTTTGTGTGTAAAATTTTGAGCTTGATACTTATGGAGTACTTTGAAGGTCCCTAGCAGGTGTTTTCCCGTGGCCCTTTATTGTCCCAAAGATTTTGATCAGTTTTTTCGATTTTGACAATAAAACTTGTTTTACATTTGATTTTCTGACAAAACTGATCATGATTGTTATGGCGTTATTTGACTTATTCGACCCGTCACTTAACTGGTTACTGCTGAGTTAATGTCTCACTGGGATTTCAGCTGATAAATCCAATTTTGATATTTTCATTCCTACCGACGATTTCTAGGTATCAAATATTTTGATAAAAACGAAGTAGAAATTCTGTCACGAGCTCTCGTACCATTCGAAAAGAAAATATTATACAAGTTTGTTTGTTTTTCTTTTCAAAATTTGCTAATAAAAATGAGTAACAAAACAGCTACCGCAGGCGAACCAGAAGTTGATACAATTTCTTCACCTCCGACGAGGATAAGCTCCTCGCGGGGAAAGAAAAGGAGATCATCTTCCACTTCCTCTCGTGAAACTTCCTCGTCTAGCTCAAGCAGCGACGAGGGAAGGAAAGGCAAGAAAAGAAGGAAAAAGAAAAAACATAAGAAAGTTCGAAAGAGAGCAAGATCGATCTCAAAGGAACGAAAAGTAATTGAAAATGCAATTCAAGATGGCGTACCTACTACACCAGGAAGGTTGACGGTTGTAAGACAGGCAGACGAAAACAAATGGCGTTTACCAGAGGATATGGCATCTTACGCACGCACATCAATACTCATTTTCACGAAAATATTCCTGTCAAAGACTTAAAAGATTTCATTCTTACGCTGCATCCGACACCCTCCAATTTAGATGAGGTAAGAAAACTCGACGATTTCATGTCACACAGTTGCTAAAAGAAAAATCATGCATCATTGCAAAACATTGCCATTCGTCGCAAAAACAAATTTCAACAACTCGTACAGAGGTGGAATTAGAAATCAAGGTCAAAGATACAGTGGTAAGTTATGTTCATAAAAATGCACACATATTCGCAGAAAAACATATGGAACTTTTCGATGGGAAGACGCTAATAAATTGACCTCCCTAGACATTTTGCAGACAGATGCATCCCTTACAGGATAGGGAGCCAATTTTCAGAGAAAGACGACAGGAGGTATTTGGAACATCCAGGAGAACAAATTTCACATAAACGTTTTAGAACTTCTGGCTTCTGGCATTGAAGTTAACCCTCCTGTCACTAGTCAAACCTTTTACGGTGACATCAATTCATATTCAGATGGACAATATGACTACACTAGCCTACCTAAATTCCTTTTGCAGAACAGAATCACAATTACAGCGGAACACCTCTCGAGCAGGCTAAATACTGTGGCAGATTTCAAGTCACAGAAGAAAGCAGACTCAACAGAATGGAAACTAGACCCTCAGGTGTTCCATTCAATCTGTCTCACTCTAGAGATGCCCCACATGGATCTGTTTGCATCAAGACTAAGCCATCAGATTCCTAAATATGTAGCCTGGATACCAGATCCATACAGTCTGGCAACAGATGCAATGTCGACAACTTGGGGGGGACAAAGTTTATTATGCATTCCCTCCCTTTTGCATGATTCCACAAGTTTTGAGCAAAGAAATGAAGGAAAAAGTCAAGAAACTAATTTTTGTAAAACCATGTTGGGTGACTCAACCATGGTATCCTCAGGTACTCAGAATGTCGGTCAGAAAACCACAAATTCTACCCCGAACTCAAGAAATCTTAGGGATACATTATGTAAAACATGAATTTCAGAGAAAGATGCCACTCTTATCACACAGTGTCGACAACCAGGTTCAACCACAGTGTCGGCCTGGAAGAAGTGGTCTAGCTGGTGCAGTTGGAGAAAAATTAATCCATTTCGAATTGCTGTAAATGAAATTTTAGATTACCTTACATTCTTGTATGAGGAATTAAAAAAAAATGGACTATTGGAGGTCATAGATCTGCTATTTCAGCTTATCATGAAGAGGTTGATAACAAGCCAGTAGGCCAACATCCTTTAGTGTGTTCTTTAATAAATGATATGCTTAATTCTAGGACACCACAACCTAAATGTAGTTGCATTTGAGATGTCCAAAAAGTCTTAGATTTTGTGAAAAAGGAATGGGGATTAAACAATAACCTCCATGAAAAACATCTAGAGTTTCTGGTATTCATCACTTAGACATTTAGATTTTTACAAATACAAGATAATAAATGTACTTTTCGTTTTTCTAAATTGCACAAAAGCTGGAAAAAGGGAAAATCTTCTCCTTCAGTGACAATTTAATCATTTACTAGTGATAGCGATCAACACCATCTTCAAATACATATTTTAATGGCATGTCTGGCCAGACCCCTTAGCACAAGGTGCATGGTCAAAAAGTTTAACATAGCAAAGATTTTACAATAAGGAAATTATATAGACCCATTCGCTTTAAACGAGGTTATTGGTTGGGTAAGCGAGGCAACAGTATTAGATAGAACGGATATTTATGAAATAAAATTCATAAAATACATAAATGCGAAACATGCACTGTATTTCAAATTTTATGAATAAATAGAAGTGAAGATCTAATACCTTTTGCTTCGCTTACCCAACCAATCAAAAGACAAGGAGTTATTTACGGCCTTCTAGGAATAGTTTTAATATAATTCGGCATGTTTTTTTAATGTTCTCAATGTTCTAGATTCTTCTACACAACATTTGCGGAAAATAAATTTACAGACAAAGTATATAAAGTATATAAAGTACTGATGTAGTTTGAGGCTTCTTCCTGTACCAATATAGAATAAAGCTAATAGTAGGTAATCAGAAATAAAAATTCACTTCATCTGTTTGAACTATATTCAAGCAATCTTCAGTCAACTTTTACAACCCTCATCGAAGTTAAAGCTGAATTGCTATATTTTGGCGATTGAAACTCGCCATTGAAAAAATGATTTGGTTTTAATTTTAAGACCAGATTAAACTGTAATTTATTGAATTCAAAAATATTTTTTTGTTTTAAATTTAAATTTATTTTAAACTTAAATTTAATTTCAATTTTAAACATTGTTTAAAATTAGTTTGCATTTTAAATTTTAAAACATAAATAATTAAATGATTATTTCTTAAAATACACGATAAAATATACGATGACACTCCTCGGCCATCACTAACTTTTATAAGTAAATAAACGAAGCATTTAAAAGAAAGATATGTGTCATACTTTCAAATCCTTAAAAGTTACCTATGTTTCATTTATACTTTTATTGGCCTCTTCATAGCCATTTATAGTCATATTTCAGCATATTTCAACATAAATATTTGCACCTGTGACGTTATATTTTTATTTTATTTATTTAAATAAATGCTTTTCCTGGGCTGACAAAACACTTTTAGTATTTTTCGTTCTTGTTCAGTTTACAAAGGATCTTCTTTTAAGACAAAGTTGTTACCTTCCCTCAGTTTCCCTTTAAATGTCACCTGAAACTTCTACAGGGTAGCTGCTATTTGTAGCCTGCAGTAGGTTATTGGTTATAATGAAAACCAATATCATTTATGCATCCTAAAAGCAATGAGCTTTAATTTGAGAAGATATCGAGCTTTGTTGCTTTACTTTAGTATTTACTAAACTTTAACTTTTATTACTATGCTTGTTAATTACCTGCTGCTACGTTTTTGAATCGAAACTTTGTTCTTTAGTTATTGTAAAGTACATTTAGTTACTAAAAAATAGAGAATAATATCCAAAATCAAAGTCATTCTATCTCGTGAAGATTTGTCACTGTTTTTATACAAAAAGGAGCATACAAGTTAGGTTTTAAGTCGGCTGTCAGCGAGGAAAAGCTTTCGTAGTTTACTTGTGGACAATACAAAGATGAAAAACAAAACATTGCAATAATTGTAGACTAAGAAAAACCGCACATTCCTATGTTTTTTCCATTTTGTAAAGTCTTTTCAATTTCTAAAAACTTTCGAGATTTTTGTAGAAAAATATTGAAAAAGTTTTCACAGATTAATTTGCTGCCGGTCTATATATGGACCGGTGAATGCTATTTCTCTATAGAACAAAAAATCGAAAAAGTTTTCCGTGAATTTCTGCAAAACTTTTCTTCTAAAAAGAAAGACTATAATTAGTCTACAATCATTGCAATGGTGAAACTCCCTGGAAACTCTAGTTTTGCAACACATAGCTTTAACAAATCTCTTTCGTTCACTTTTATTGCCAAAGCAATGAATGATTGTAATGATAAAATAGCTTGAGAAAACTAGAACCCTTGAGATTGTATCCATTTTTTCTTTTCGTATGAAAGCAACGATAAAGTTTGCTATATCAGTGACCATAAACAATCCATTAACTGCTCCAAACACTTTATGATACTTATCATTGCAGTTAAACGGAGGGTTAATTGTGTCTATGACATACATGATGCCAAGAAATAATAAAGATGCCATAACCTCTGCAGAAATGATTACAAATATTTGGTTCCTTGTTACTTTACTTGCATAATGTAAGCCAAAATAACAGCACAATGCTTGATCTGCGAGTGTGTTTAAGATCGAAAAGATAACTGGAATTTGAAGAAATACTGATATTTTTCGAAAATGCTGGTAGAAATTTTCTTCAGCTGATTTTGCCAATGAATATAAAAAACCGAACAAGCAACACACTACAACATTGCTTGAAAGAAACAATAACAAAATTTTAGCATTTGATAAGTTTCGACGTCCATTACTTTTCAACGAAATAAATATGAATATGATATTGAATACAACTGTCAAAGCCATAATAATACCAAGCCCTATATATATTGTTGTTTGAATTGGATCCATATTGTAGACGAAAGGTGCTGTCGATACTGAAAACAACTACGGTCGATACCAAAGGATTTCTTTCGTTCGGTACTAAAGTAAATCTACAGTTCTTGCAAATGGTATTATTTAATTCCTCCTTTGAAAATATTCAGTTAATCTAAATTGTCGATCTTTCTTTCACACACAAGAATAAATATTTTGCGAAAAAACCAACAAAGTATTTTCTTTTGCTTCAAGTATCCTTTTTAAAGGGTACTACTTTTAATCATATCAATAAATTTTTCTTATACCATTTATATCTCACTTTTAATATAACCCTCACACATTAAAAAGGATAAAGAAACTGATGAAATCTTTCTCTTCCATTTTGTTCAATGTCAAATATATTTGCACCCACAATCTATCTGTGATATAAGTTTTCACTAAGGGTGATACTTTAGTATAAAGTGTAAACCAAAATAACAGCAGAATACTTGTTCAATACATTATTAAAGGCTCTTTTTCCAATAAAGAACCGCCAATAATAATGCGCCATTTTGTTGTAAAGCGTCAAAAAAGCACAAAGTTGAAAATTCATGGAAGTTTTCAAAACGGCTGCACTGAATTAAAAGCATATGTTTTAGTGGGGTAGAGGTTAACAAGGACCCAAATGAGCGGGACATTTAAACTTGAATTATAGACTAAAACTTATCGAATATTTAAAATGAAAAAAATGTGATCGATAGTAATTATAAATAATAAACTCTGTTTCAGTCATATCTTAAATCATGTCTTTTCCCAAGGATACGTATAAAGTTTGTTTTCTCATGAAACAATAATAATGTGCCATTTGCAAGAAAGACGTCAAATAAGCGGAGCACTTAAATTTCAATTATTAACTGAAATTTTTTGACTTAAGCCTAACGTCAGTTTTTAACAATGATTAATAAACACGGGTTTCACTCCGTTTAAGTTCTCAGAATTTGCTATTGTATTTAGTGGATGGTTATAATGGCTCTGGTATTCGCTCTCTATAAATGTTAGAACTATTGATAGTGGTGAAGTCTGGCGAAAGAAGTTTACGTCAAAAGCTGGTAAATATGGGATTCATTCTACTTGAAAATAAAACAATATCTAATCCCCAGCAACAATGAGAAGAAATTCTATCTGCTTCTATCAATAAATATTAACGGAATTACTACCTTCTGTTTTTCTACTTTTAACTTTACATGTGATTCGTCGGAGGATTCTGATCATACGCCAACCATCATATCGAAAATGAAAAGGAATGGTAATAAAAAGAAGAGATGCAGTAAATAAAATTCGGGTGTAAGGAAAATTTTATTCAAGCAAATAACTCTCTTCAAATTGCTATGTCATACCCAATACCAGATGCTACTCAGAAATTAGTTTGAGAAGTCAGTTTCGTACCCTTTTACCAACTCTTATTATGAAAGATAGTCCGCAAATCTAACTCCTATCGTTGATAATGATGATGGTGGGATTCAACTCAGTTTCAGCGTCGATAACTCTAAAGAATATAGAATTTCTAGCAGCGGTTTTATATACGGCAATTACTAATGACATTACTTAAGTTTAAACTAATTTGAAAGATATTTGTAATACTAAGGCATGCAATATAGCTTTATATATTTCTAATATTATTATGATAACAAACAGTTATAGGGGGCTAACGTTTTGGTATTACCATATATATATTTTGGGACAAAGCATCCGAACGTTGGTAACAGGGCGTTCAACCTTATTGGTCAGTTTTGGATCCTGATTCTTTGCATACAGCGCTTGCAAATAGTGCTAGCACTATTTTTTATGATCGGTGCCATACTTCATTCATCAACATAACATGTCCATTTAACTTACGTGAACATTCTGCATTGGTAACAACAGTAACCCCACAACATATAGCAGCAAATTCGTATTCCACTATGTTTCAGAAGATGTTAAGTTGTTTTACAAGGACAAAGAAATATGTACTGAATTAAACTAAAAATTAAACTTGTAACCTTCGTGGGGGTACCTATCTTTTTCTATTTTCTTACCAGCAAGACCACGCTCTTAACAAGTGTCCTGTTAAATTGTTTTGACTTTCTAAAGCAAGAACTTTTGCTCCAACCTGAAAACAACCTTGTTAACGTTTTAATTTCAGGTTTTAAAATATTCATACTCTAACAGGATATTACTTGATCTATTGTCTGCCGTTCAGAACCCAAAAAGTTTTTGAAACATTTGTGAAAGGTGAGATAGATAATAGGAAGAGTTTTTGACACGTTTTTTTATACTCCAATAAAGCCATTACAATGTAAACCTATAGGTATTGTTCCTATAGTTCTCGGTTGCTTTTGATGACAGTGAACGTGGGTGTTATACTATTTAAACTTTTACAACACTAATTCCGTCTCAAAGACGGAAGACTTTTTCTATTTTTCTCTTTAATAAATAGTCATTGAAATAGCGTTATAGGTCTTCTACCACATAATGTTTCGCGAAATCTCCAATGCTTATCTCCTCAAAAAGAATGAATTAAATAAATAAGGGTTGTAATTATTAATACAATAGAACTTTACAAAATGGCCTTTGACTTGCATTACAGCAACTCCAATATTCGTCATGGTTTTCCAGCAGCAGTGTATGGTAGATGTACACGTTATTTGTATGCAAGGACGCTCTGGTTTGTTGATATCATTCAACATTGTCTGTATGCAAGGACGCTCTGGTTTATTGATATCATTCAAGTTGTCTGTATGTCAGTACACTCTGGTTTATTGATATCATTCAACGTTGTCTGTATGCAAGGACGCTCTGGTTTATTGATATCATTCAACATTGTTTGTATGCCAGTACACTCTGTTTTGTTGATGTTTTACAACGTTATCTGTTTGCAATGAACCCCTTGGTTTATTGATGTTATCCAACTTTATTTGTATGAAAGGTACCCCTTGGTTTATTGATATTATCCAAATTTACCGTATGAAAGGCACTCCTTGCTTTGTTGATATGTACAGCGTAATTTATTTGCAAGGCACCTTCTGGTTTGTTGATGCTATCCAGCGTTACTTGTATTCCAGACTTCCCCTGGTTTGTTGATGTTATCATCGTTACGTAGTAGTTTTTTAAAAAACTATTGTGTGTTTTATGAAAGGCGTTTTTTTTAATTTCTTTATTTCAAAAATCAATTCCAATAACAGTTTCCAATAGTAAAATGGTTAGAAAAATAGTTTTAAGTTTTCGAAACTTCAAATTTTGGAAAAAAAACTAATTTTTTTTGTCTGTTATGCTTCAAAAGTTTGAATTTTTAATTTGTTTTTTTTTAAATAAATTTTGTAAAAGAAAAACTTGAAACGTAAAGAAATTTTTAAGTTGCTATATGTATAACCGCTAAAGTGTAAAGTTACAAGAGTCCTGTGGTGCAAGAGTTCTGTGTAGGTAAAAAAATGCTTGAATTATTTCTCTTAACTTTTTTTCATCTTATTGTAATTTGTTTTGTGTTGCAATTTGTTAATTTTGATTACTTATTATATTTTTTGCGTAGTCAGTTTAGGATTTTTGATAGACGGCAGGATTTTGCTATAAAATAGTCGGTTGTAGTCGGAACATATCTTATTTTTTTTTACTAATATTGTAGTTTTTGAGACGACGAGAAGAAGTAAACGAAGACCGAGAAACGAAAAAGTCTAAAAAACTAAAGTTTTCGATTTTTATCTATTATGGTAGTTTTCGAGACAACGAGAAGAAATAAATAGAGAAACTAAATATATCGAGAAACAAACATAACTTGTCCATAAAACAAGTATACATCAAACACGAAGTAACAGAAATAGATATCATACAGCAAATCGAAAACATAGTTTGAGAAAAACAACACAACACAACTACTCCTACTTTGCTTGGCACGTGCTACTAACCAAACTTTTAATATCGTCGACATAGAAATCTATTGAAACGAAAAGAAACAAATGACGTATATTTGTATTAAAATTCTCAGATATGAATTACAATTCAGGACTAGAGTGCCTTTTTTTTAAAAAGAATTAGCGTCATTTACTTACTAACTTTTTTAAATGTCAGTATAATAAAAAAGTATTTACACGTAAAAAATCCTTACAAGTAAAATTATTGTCACAAAATTCTTGTTTTCGCCGTTGTCGTAGATACGCAAAGTCTCTTATCTTTTTAGGGCTTTATTATGGGCAAGGGTTTTATTTAATGTTTTAATTATTATATTTATAACTCTTTAGAACTACAAATGGAAAATGGTTTAGTTATTTTTCTGATTCTTAGGTTGATTAGATCTTTAGATGTAGCCAACAGTAATATGAGATAAAAAACCCAACCTCGTTCCCAGAATAAATATTTGCTAAGAGAGAAGATTGCTTACTCGAAAAATTATTCTGGGAACGAGGTTGAAAAAAACCTCAAAAAAAAAAGAACAAGTATACGCCGACGCTTGAACGTTAAGATAAAGAGAGAATATTGAAATTGCCAAAATTAAACTTGTTAAAACATACTAAGGTTACCCAAAAAAGTATTAAAGTGCAACGACTCAAACAAAATGGTTCTTTTGTAAATATCAATAACTTATTGAATAACACTAATTACTTAAAAATGATAATGGAAGTTTAGATAGTAGCGAGCAAAAAGTCCAAAATAAAAAGCCACGCCAAAGGTTCCTTTAATATCACGCCATTTAGGGTCGAAATAGTTATATTAGTGCCCATAAAGCAAATACAGCCTTGTTTTAAAAATATTTTACATGTTCTTTTCTTTTTTTTCTTTTTTTAAGCTTTTCCTGAATGTTCTGACCATCTTTAGAGTAGCTATTCCTTAACAAAAACAATAGCTGTTATACATTTTATTTACATCTCTCTAGGGTTAACCAAGATGATAAATCCTGTTATGTTCGCAATGAAACTATTTGAAACAGAAACAATTGTATTCATAATATTTTGGAAAGTTCTTTCGATAAAAGTTTTAAGTTTTAAAAAAATAATATTGAAAATATAAAAGATAACATGGACATTTATTTTCTTATTATAACAGATGATTTTGGGATAGTCAACACATTATCAGCGTATGTGTAAAACTATTGCAAGACTTTACTCTGTAGAATATAAAGTTAGTCAAAAACAGCCGAGTTTTGATCTTTAGAGAAAAGCAAGTTTTATATTCTAAATAGGTATGTAGTCATACTGCTAGGAAATTTAGAACTTCTCAATTCTTAAAAAATATTCTTAAATACTTTCCTACTTCATAAGTTGCTTTTTCTACTATTCGTTCGAAAAGCCGTGATTTTGGAATCAAGTAATATACTGTCATAAGTTGGAAACTGTCTGTAAAATTTTCGTTATATTCTAAAAAAAGTTTTAGATAAAATTTTATAAAGTAGATAGCAAGTAAGTTCTTCGATTGTAAATTTCCCGTGCAATGTGAGTTGGCAACACTATATTGGTTTTCCGTACATTGCGAGTGGGCAATACTATATGTAACAACATTTAGGTTAAAATTGACTTGTATCATTTTCCCAAAATAAGCATTTTTTCTAATCAGATTTTCTGTATCGTATTGTGCGCAAACAAAATATTGTTTACAAATAAGAAAATAAATATGTAAACTTGTTTTGTGAAAATATTTTTTATCAACGGAATAGGATTAGACACTTTATATCAATATTTATTAAAATAGTTCGTCTAGAATTTTTAAGTTGTTTTCTTAAAAATGTGTCGCGGAACAAAGCTATGGCCATTTTTTTGATTCGTCGAAAAAATAAATGCATTGTTTATTAAATTCATATTTTATATCACGCTACACAGGGTACGGAAATCTATTATTTGGAAGTTTCAATAGCGTCTATCAAAAATAGACGATACATTTGCTTCAAAGAATTTAAACATTAAAGTTTCGTTACAGTTATTTCAAGAATATTTCATAGGAAAATGCCTCCTTTCACACAGAGCAGACAAAAATCAGTTTATTATTTGTATTTCCCAATCAGAAAGGTAAACTAGAATACATTGTACGCATTGTTAAGTATAGCTATGGCATGTAGTTGGATACTTAACAATCAATTATTGAAACAGATAATATAAAAAAAAGACAAATACTATAGATTAATTGTAAAATGCTTAAACTGCTGACTTAGCAAAGTTCATCTGTTAATACTTATTTTTAAACCACTAATTAAAGGTACTTATGCACGTAATCTCGAAATTTAGGATGTTTTTCATACACCCTATTTTTATTGTAGATCTACCAAATATAAACATCTGGAAAAAATTTCAGTCATTTTCTATGTGTAGTTCCAAAGAAAATGACTTGTTTTGACAAAAAAAAACGCAAGTACATTGTGTTGCTTACACATATTGGGTATGAAACCCGATTTACAAAGTACCGCTTTGGGCTTATTTCTAAACTTCAGAATAAGATATTTAACACATTGTTTCCTTGTTACTTCTTCTTTTTATTGAGGTAATCAATAATAGGATATTTATTTTTGAGAATTACGTGCATATCATAATCATCATAGGGTTTATCACAACATAGGTGGATTGACTATGAAACTGGATGTTAAAACTAACGATAATTAAGTTATCCGAGCATGAATCGAAAGTGATGAATTGCTTCCACGGTGCTCCCTTTTTTACCAACTATATTGCACAATAATCGAAAAGTGGCATTACTAAAATTTACACATTAGAAGTATGAACTATCTAAAACAATTAAGAAGGTTCGGTAAGAACCATTTACTATTACATAACTGACTGTTGTAATGATACTAATGTTAATCAAAAGTGTGGTTTAATTTATAAAGACACCATTAAAAAATATTGACAAAAATAATACCAATAAATAAAAATCAAATACTTCGATGTTCGATGTTCGCCCAAACATTCGTAATACCAAAATCCTAAAATGGCAAATCTATATATAGCCAGATATTGATAATATAATACGAGAAAACAATAATATATCAGCAAAAGCTAAACGACAAGGATAAATAGCAAAGTTTGAGCAACGATATAAATCATCTAGATGGATTGATTGCGAAACACCTTTCACTAAACTAACTGTGTTATTGATTACCTCTCAGTGAATTTCAAAGTGCTAATCATCAGTTAGTAAATTATAGCAAATACAGTGTGTCCCAAAAAAAAGCGAACGTAAACTTTAAAGTCTTATAACTTTAATCGAAAGCAACCATTTTGAAAAAAAAAATGATCATTATTAGAAAGTAGAAAGAACATCTTACTGGCTTTTAAAAAATGTACAACTTGTTCTATTTGGTTAACTAGTAAGTTATAGGTGACTTTAAGTTATAGGGGATTTTGTCTCCTTTAAGTCATTAAAAATTTAAAAGTCAGTTAAAACTTTTAACAAAAGAATT
>JAYJMI010031563.1:0-12355 GCA_036873855.1 Sarsia tubulosa
TTCCATGGAAACAGGGTCAAAAGGTCAAATTTGATAATTCTTAAGATATTGACATTTTTTTCTTATTTTCAAAAATTTTTACCGGGAGTCCACTGGTAATCCATCCCTTGTTGTTTTTGAAATAATTTGTATCTGTTTAGGAGTTTACCATCATTACAAGAGCATGTGATGGAGGGTTTATCGTATCAACCAGCAGGAGAAGCGCTGTTAACAATCATTAGTATTGGGGTAGATGCTGTAGAAAATATGACCGAATTGCATGATAGTACATCCCCTGACGTCATTCAATTAGTGAAACTTTCATTTGCTGTACTTCATGCTATGTTTGAAAATAAAACCAAGCAATCAAACGATGTTGTGACTCCACTACAGTTATCTCTTTCACAGCAATATATCCAACAACCATCAGAACTTGATTTCATGCAAGCGACATGTAAAGAAACTTTCATAGCTGTTATAGCTAAGTACATATACCATAGAGTTGACCCGAAACTACCCATATTAGCTATACTAGTTTTACGTTCACTTGCGAAATTGTTTCCGATGGTTTTAACAGCAAGTTTTGGTTCATCTTTGGTTGGCTTATGTAATGCGTTTGTAAATAAACTTAATAGTATGGTACAACCTGTACGCTTAAAAATAATAATTATAGAATTTTTAATGACTTGTATTGAAACACAGCCTGGTATTATTGAATCTTTCTCACAGCTGACACAAAACAAAAGTACTGGTGAATATACTATAGGGCGGTTCAGTTGTTTAACACCCATATTTGGAATATTAGAAGATAAAGAAAATTTCGATATTTTGTCAGTAACAGCGTTGGAGTTTATGGCTGATTTATGGTTGAATAGATATGATTTAGCTATGACAGTACTAAAAAAAAGGTTTGAAATTTGATTGATTTTTAAATTTACATTCTTGATTTTGATTTATTAGAAGCTTTTCAAACTCTTTTGAAATGTTACTATTCGTGAGTTTTGTTTTTGGTTAATATTAGTGAATACAAGTTTGACTTGATGCATCTTAACTTTTAAAATAAATACTTTTATAAGTTAAGCAATAACTAGTTCTCTATTATTTTAGTAAACCAGATTTTTGGACTGTTATATGTCATCCATTGAAAGAACTCTATAAAAATAAGGTGAGGAGATAATCATGTGTTTTAGATTTTGATAAGTTATTCTGTTTTGCATCCTATGGATTCACTATTTTGCATTTGTCCATCAGTTATTGGTTACATCAGTTCCTATAAATCCATGTCTGTCCATCCATAGTCAGCTTGTCTGTCCATTTTTTAGCATTTTTAGTTAAAGTACTTAACTAATTCCTATTGAAATTTTGTGAACTGGAAAATTTCCACTTCAGTAGTATCCTGTGAAAATTTGAGCCAACTTCTATGTGCAGTTTTTGAGATATTTGCATTTCAAATCTGGTAAACAAAAGAAAACAAGAAGCAGATTGAGCTTTTTACAAAGTTTGAAGTTTTTTTACTTCCAATCGGATGAATCAAATGAAGCAATTTTTATCAGATTTATTGACTTCCAACTGCTCTTTACAATACATAAATTTCAATATAGGTTGCACAAAAATGTGAGTAAGTACCTTTAAAGGGTCATAAACAAAAGTGCAAGATTGCATTTTATCTCAAAATTAACAATTTTTCAAAATACCACAAGATTCAACCCTTCGTTATTAAAAGTGATACAGAATGTTACCAAAATGTCATCGTCATAAGAAAAGAAAAACAGTTTGTAAGATATCACGAGAATATTTCAACCATTTTTGAACTGCAATCATGGAAATAATAAAAACAAATGCTAGAATCTTTCTTTGTTTATCCACCTTTATTTGAAACTTGTCTGATAAAGTCTAAAACCTAACCAGGTTGAACCTAGCCGATATTATAGATAGATCGGTTTTATTGTTTTGATGAATTCATAAATTTATTTAATATGTTCAAAGTTCTCAAAATATTAATATATTTATTGTAGTATTTTAATTAAAGAATGGTTTGTTCAGTCAGAGGGTGCACTGATGAAATTTCTTTTTCTTTTATATGAAAACCAAAAAAATTACAAACAAAAGGTATCTTTTGTGATTGACTTTAAAAACCAGGTTCAAACATTTTATGTGACATTGTTTAGAAGCTTTCTTCGCCATTATCAAGTTTTAACTTAAGTTCAAATTGTATATACTTCTACTTACCTAGGAGTCAAAGTTGGTTATAGATGTTAGCAGACATATATTAGATATGATATCTGTTGAGGTGTATTATATTACAGAGTAAGTTGTTTTGTCAATGGGATCCTATAAATTCAGCTCCGTCTGTCCGTCCGTCCGTACGTCTGTTCAGAACACAGTTTCCTTAGAAACCACTTATCAGCTTTTTCTCAGTTTTTCTGTAAGTGGGTCATAAGTTATTTATTCAAAGTAATAGAGCCGGATTTTCGACAAAAAAATCTTATTGACCCGAAATTGGGGTCAAAAGGTCAAATTTTGCCCAAACATTTTTTATATATATCTCCAGATCCCTTAATTAACTTTTTCGTATTTTTTGCATAAAGGTAGAGGGCAACTGAGGTCAAAAAGTCAAGGTTTCTCATGCTACTGAGTTTCAATTTATTTGAAATTTTGTACAATGCTAGAGATTAGTAAAGCATAATATTCCTTGTAATTCTGCTCGTTTTCTTCTAAGTTAAAGTGACATAATATCCAATCAGATTGCTGGTTTATTAAATGTTTATCTACTTTTTAACAACGGCTCCTTGATTTGGAATAAACAATTTATTTTTCAATCTTTTATATAGTACACAGCTAGCTGATGATTTGATTGCAATAATGAAAACATTTGAGGACGGCAAGATATATGAAAAAATCGCAAAGGTAGCATTTTGTTTCAATAATTTTTTTTAATAAAGACTTTAAAAGTAGTTGCATAATAGTTTGACCAAGTACTTATCATCTTAAATGTTAATAGCTGGATTACTTTTAATTGCTTGTACCGTTATATTGTGTCAGTAGACAAACAAATAAGTATTTCGGTTAGGTTACAATTTGACTTCTCATATGTCAACCCACAATGCAATTCATATTTAGTTACTGCTACCTGACAGTGATGGTGAGATAAATCAAGTACTACTACTCAAAACATGGAAAAAGTTCTTATCCGTCATGAAAAAGTTCCAGGTAAAAATAATATCTTCGAGCTCAGCGATTCTTGTCATGTGTTTTTTGAAAATAATAATAAACCAAATTAACAACAAAGCTCAAGTGCAACTCGGTGGAAATTGTTAGACCTAATTCTAATACGATTTTATCTAAAAAAATGCTTTATAAAAGGCTGGTGGAATGTAAATGACGTAGTATATATGATGTAGTCAACATTACAAAGATCAATGATATTTGATAAATTACAAATTTTTGACTAGTTCTTTTAACATTTTTGTTTAGACTAGCAATTGTGGTTTAGACGACGACAAAGTAGTAGGCGACATTTTCAAGGGTGTATTAGATTTACTTTCAAAGTGGTTATATGAAGAAAGTTCCCAGTTGAGAAGTGATATGCTAATTGAATTATCAAATTTACTGTATTTAATATGCCACAAGTGGAAAAGGTAACCACATCTTTAGGTATTTCTTTTAGAAAAAATCTTGTTCCCATGGAAACGAGGTCAAAAGGTAAAATTAGGACAAAAATTTGTTACTTTTTCAATATATATCTCAAGTTTGTATTATCAGATTTTTGGACTCCCGGCTTTGCCAACTTCAGTCTTGCCTGTACATAGGTACGGCCGGATTGCAACTATCTCAGGAACTGATCATGGATTTTCTCTGATATCTTTTGCATGAAGTTAAAGAAGGTCAATTTTGGTAGTTCTTAAAATATTGGCATTTCCTTTTCATATTTTTCAAAAATAATTTATACCAGGATTCCACTGTTAATCCATCCCTTGTTTTCTATATTTTACACTAAATTAAAGTGAAATAAACTTTAAATTATTTGAAAATATCTCATGATCCGATCATTAGCTATTTTTGATAGTTTACAGAAACTATAGGGTAATAAATGTTCCAAACTGACATAGACTTCTGTGTTTTTTAAAAATGGATCAAAAAGATACAATTTTTAAGATAACAATGCTTCCGAAGATATATCATAGTTTTAATGGGTATTTTGGCCCATATCTCAACATCGGTTGGTTACATTTTTCTAGTTTTTTACATGTTAGTGCATAAGAATAAGAGGGAAAAATTAACACTATTCTTATATTTCTGAAAGTTGTTATTTTGGGAAAGCAAGGCAAATTTGTTAATTAGATATTTTGGAAATTATTCTAGTTTTTAGCATAAAGTTAGAACTTAATAAGAGATAAAATCCTATATTTCTGAAAAATTTGCGAATTTTCACTAAAAACAGCTAAAAATAGACATTTTGTCTTTAATCTAAAATCTGTTCATTATAACTATCTGTTCATTCGATTTTCAAAATAATTACCAGGAGTCAAGCTGTTAATTTTTCTTGTTTAATATTCTTTGAACTGAAAATTCTTCTGTTTTTTGATATCGGATTAAAAGGTCAACTTAGAAGAAAAAAGTGCTTTTGAAGATATCATTTATATACTATTTTTGAGTAAGTGGTTCAAATCTTGGGTTGCACTTATGAATTTTCCTTGATATTCTTCATTGCATCATATAATGTGAAACTATTATTAAATGCTTATCCATAGAACAATGAGCAGTTCAAAGAGCAGCAAATTAATCGCAACAATGAATAACTTACTGATGGAGCTAAGCATGTCTGATGAGATGTTGATGGAAGAAGTATTAACGCCATTATACTCATCAGCACTTATACAATTGATGGAAAGTAATCATGGTATGTGAACTAAAAGATTTATTTAGCTTGAGAAACGATTTCTTATTCCTTGTTCGAATGATTTTTAATGCTAGAATGATAACTTATTAAAAAAATATTAAAGAATCGAAAAAACTATTTTGGTATACTGATGGTTTAGATCTGAGTAAAACATTCATAAATCAATGATCATAATTAGTAAATAAAGCATAATATTGATCCTTTAGTTCCTTCATAATTCTGCTCATTTGCTGCATGATGAGGTCAAAATGTTAATTTTTCGATACAAATGCTGCTATAAAGATGTGATTTTCGCGTTTTCGTCAATGAAAGAGCTGATGATAAATTGAAACTGCTATTTGATTAAGAATATCAGTTGCTGGGGATCAAACGTCTATCTACCACTTGTTATAATTATGAATATTTATAGTCGGAATTGTATTTTAAACTATACTCTTTCGAGTATGACTCGTTACAATTTAGGAATCAGTTCTTATTTTGTTCATATATATTTTAAATTACAGACAGTATAACGGATGGTTTATTAACACTGTGTAAGATTGTTTGTACACGTTTACAATACCATCTCATTGTGGTGGAGAAAAACGACGAAAAAGATCAATGCTTGCAAAAAGTGAGTGTATTTTTATTATAATAAAACGGTATTTTATCAGACGCCTTTAATTTGTAGAGAAATCAAATTTACTTGTATCTTCATTTGTTGGACTCTCGACTTTGCCGAACGATTTCTATAAATTCAGCCTTGTCTGTCCGTCCGTTCGTCTGTTACAATTTTTCTAAGAATTGTCTCATTAGTTGAGATCCTATAAATTCAGCTCTGTGCATCGGTCCGTACAACACTCATATCTCGCATATTATTTTTTTCTGATTTATTCGATCCCCAGCTTTCCCGAAGAGAACCTATAAATACATATATAAATACGTAATACTCTATAAATACCTACGTAACACAGTTCTCTCAAAACTGTTCATCAGTTTTTTATGATTTTTTGCATGAACATAAGGGTCAAAAGGTCAAAATTTCCCAAACAATCAATATTTTTCGAAATATCTCCAGATCCCTTCATTAACTTTTTTTATTTTTTGCACAAAGCTGGACGCAAATAAAGGCTTTAAACTGGCATAAGTGTCATCATTCCGAAAATTCTTGTTTGTCAGCATTTTGAGGTCAATAAGTCAATTTTTGTGCAGAATAGATATTTTGCGTGATACCTCATGCTACAGAGTTCTAATTCATTTGAAAATTTGTACAATGATAGAGATTAGTAAAGCATATTATTTGATCCCATAGTTTCTTTATAATTCTGCTGCACGAATAAGGTCAAAATGTTAGTTTTTCGATACAAATGCTGCTAAAAAGATGTAATTTTTGCTTTTTCGTCAATGAAAGAGCTGATGATTCGCTATAAGTATATCCAATGTCTACTTATCATTTGTTTTCCTATGAGTTCAGCTCTGTATGTATGTCCGTCCGTCCGTTTGTACGTAACACTCAGATCTCAGAAATCGCTCATTAGTTTTTTCTGATTTTTTGCATGAAGTTAAATGGTCATAAATGAAGATTTTTCTCAAAAATTCTCGATTGCCCAAAATTAGTGTAAATGGGGCAAATATGGGCCCAAAATAGACATTTTATCCTGTATCTCAAGATCTGTTCATTAGATTTTCTAGGTTTGTATAGGATGTTAGCGCATTGTAAGAGGTAAAAAATGACACTATTTTTCCTATATTTCTAAAATTTTCGTTTTGAGCAGGTGAGCCAAATTTTGTTTGTTCATTAGATTTTTCCATTTATCTAAAAAATAAAAACCATTCTAAGTGTCCATTTTCTTTTGTTTTACATCGACAAAATTATTTGGTGTTTGTTTGGAGAGAAAAGTTATTTATTTCATCAAGTTTCAGATATCAGTTTGTTATGCACTTTAATCTTTATTTAGATATTCTTATATTATCTCTTTCATTGTATATTATCTTTGACACAATTCTTTCATTGTTGTTAGGGTTCATTGTTAAGCATCAATTTATTAAATGAGATCTCTTCAAAGCTTTTATCGGAATCATCTCAAGAAAACTTTTTGATGGTTTTAAAAGAACATGGAACAATACATAATTTGTTGAATACAATGAACTTTTGTTTACAGGTAATTAATGTTTTTTTATCAATTATAAAATTTACTGTACTGATCCAAAGGTAACGGGTTCTAATTCGTTGTAGAGATCCAAAGGTTGGATCATACTTTACAAGAGGTATAACTATACCAACTAAATATTACGGTTTTAATATATGAAAGGAAGTCTCGGTAGAAATGTAACTAATTAAGTTGTTTGGCAAACATAAAAACCGATGCTAAAAAAAAAGGAGACGAAACTAATCTTTATTTTAACTTCTCAGTTCAAAATTTAATCTAATGTTTTTAATAATTTTAGGTCTATTTTTTCTCTTATTATGCCTATTGTTCCCTTCGTGCAGAAATCTGGTGAAGTTGTAGTCGAGCTGCCGGTTGTGACTCGCTCTGTACTAGCTTGTAATGACATAAGTCATTCAAGTCGGTATATGCTGGATAGCACAGTCGGTTAGAGCGCCGTTGATCTGTAACGGAGGTCGTGGGCTCGAAATCCACTTCGACTAGAATTTCTGCATATTTCTCCATATAGAATATAATATTTAAATCTGCATGTTTAACTATGCTGATACAAACCGTTTCAGTTTTCTATTATAAGCTTACCAGGTATGTTATTATCTAATTATCCCTTGAGAGTTTTATTTCAACACAATACTGTTACTACATTTACTTCTATTGATTATTTTAGAAAACAGTGAATATAGATTTCATTGAGGCTACACTCACTTTGCTGTTGAAAATATCAGAAAAGAAAGCAGTAAGTGAATGAATTAATATAAAATTTAAAAGCACATTTTGTCTGTCAGTTATTTAATTCGTTTCTTGCTAGCACCTTTGCCTTAGCATAAGTTTATTGTTTTCTGTGTTTTCTGTTTTTTAATCATAGTTGTAGTAAAAGATTAAAAGGTTATAAGTCAAAGTTGACCGAAAACTCTTGTTTTTCTAAAAGATGGATCAAGAATAAAATATACAGTAAAATATATAGTATTTATTCTCATTTTCATTTCTTGTACAATTTTTTGTTCATGTTCATGAGAATAGAGGGAAAGATAGGCTATAGAATTAAAACAGTATGTCTCATGTTACTACGTAATTATACCGTATTTTATAGCTTGCAGAACATTTATCTATATGTGGTATTGGAAAATTCTTATGTTTATCGTTGGACATATCAAATGAAGTAAGTAAAGAAACAGAATAGAATTTAAATAAATTATTTAACACCTTGTTTAAATCGAACCTCTATTTTAATCTTATTGTTTTTACGCCGTTTTAACGCCTTAATGTAATCTAAACTACACCTTTACTTTCTTTAATAACAATAGTTTAATTTATATTTTAAGTGGCGATCGCAGGATTCAGTTATACGTATATGGTCAATCGGTTTGGGTATTGCTTCTCATTTATTAAAAACTTTAAAATATTCATTCGTACAACAAGCTATCGATTTTATTGGTGCTCATAAAGAAATTATCGTCAGGGTAAGATTTTATATTTTAAAAAGCAAATATTTGATGAAATGCATTCTTATAGTTTGTTTTGTATTTACTTTAAAAAATAAATACCAAATTTAATAATATTGCATTTTGGTAACAAGTTAGAGGGTAATATGTGTTCAAAACTGACATAGGTGCCATATTACTGAAAACTTTTTGAAAAGGGGGTCATAAGATCAAGTTTTTACCGTCAGTTTGTTAGTAATACATAGATATAGGAACTGCTCATTAGATTTTTCTGTTTTAGGGTATGAATGTAATAGACCAACTGGTTAATGCTAGTAATTTGTTGCTATCCGAAAAGATATCTGTGTTTTTATATGAAGTAGCTACATATCAATCGGATGTTACGTTTGCTCTACCAGAGGTCTATCAAATTATAAAGGTATATATATTTTTAATGACCAAAACAAATCCGTGTTATGTCACCGAAAATCTCCTGAACAAAAAAAAGTATAATCAAAATCTATTGATGTTTTTGATATTTTGATATTGTGCATAAAAAAGTTAATAAAAAGGTAAGTTTTCATGTTCCCTAAATTATGTAAAGTTTATTTTCAGATATCGGTGTGGTCAATATACTTTACCTTGAAACGATATAACTAATTTTCTATTAATTTAAAAAAATGTTGTAAAGCTCAGCATGTTAATTTATGAAAAACACCACGAATACCCTGTTACAAACATAACCTGATAAAAATACTTTCCAATAATTTAAAAACTAAGTTTCATAGGACATGTGTATTATCTCTTATGAGTCTGATTCTCGGACAATCGCTTCTGTACTCTAATACTACTGTGTGGTTCTTAATGCTGTCTTACCAACATTACTTCATTAAAAGTTTCTTTTCTATCTACGATAGGATCATCTTGGACAAATGTTACGTATGTCTACAGCATTATTGGGAAGACAGAAGCTCTTATCGCATCTAGTAGAAGTAAGTTTATTTATTCATTGTAGAATAAATGACGAGATGGTGTATGTAAAATACCGTTATGAATTTTAAGCAACACATGTGACCCAGTATTTATGTTATGTTAACGGACTCTAAACTTATCATGTGACCCAAAATATATGGTCGTTCAAGTATACAGTTGTATTTTATACAGTCTTCTAATAAGACATAATTAAGTAAAATAGGTAAATTCAACACGGTATACAAGAACCTTCTACTGCTAAAGCGTGGTTACAGGTTAACTTAGTTAATTTTCTAAGTTCAAGTTTATTGTAAAAAACGTGTATAGGTAAAAATTGGCTAGAAATATTATGGTCTTTGTTAAATTCATGTGTAGTTTTCACACTTATATAAAAACTATTTTTCTGAATATAGTAACTAGTAACTAACAATTTTAATACTTTTATACTGTAAATAAATTTCACTCTGACGATGACCTATGGAATGTTAGGTCGAATATATAGTTTTTAAACACTTTAACATCTTGTATTTATTTACCTAATCATGTATTTACTTCTGGTTACTTTTTTTATTGTTATATAATAAATTTGAAGAGAAAACAAGGCTGTCACTAAATTGTTCTTATTTAACAAATATAGTGTGTTCTGAATCAGCCAATAATATTTTTATCTTTTCATGTCTTCAATTTTCTGAATATTCTTTCTTTATAATTTAGTCCATCCGATTTTTTTATCGGATGAAAGGAAAATTTTTTGAAATAGTTGAAACAGACTTGGTAGTGATAATTAAGCCAGTGTTCAAACCAAAAACGTCTACACACAAACTATGAACTTTCATCCATTACTTTACTTATAAAACAAGTTTTTAAACGATATACTGTAATTTTTAGTGTAAAGCTGGTGAAAACATCGAACACTTAATAAGTCGAGCAAAAACACCTAGCCCAACCTCGTTTCGAAGTGACAGTGTAAAATCATTAACCAGTGAAGTTTTGGAACGTTTATCTCCAAATGTCGAGCAAGCCCAAAGCAGGTAACCCTTTAATATTTAGTATTTATACTTTAACATTTTCTTCATTTTCTTCAAAATCCTTAATACACACTTTAACAGTCTCGCAAAAAGCATGCGCAAAAATCACTCTCCTTCGCAGAAAATGGTAGGATAAAAACAGTAAAAAAGCGTGGCTTTGCCGTGATAAGCAAAAATTTTCCTTCAATATTTACAAGCAAAATAAGAGCAAAATTTGAAGGATTTAAAGTTTCCATGGCTTTTTCCTACTAAAAGTCATTTTTTTAACCTACCATGAAAAATCGTGAAAATTTCAGCTCTACAGTGAAACTCCTTAGAAGTTTGGAGAAAGCCGAGACTGTTAAAGCGTGTATTCTTATAAAAGTAACTTCGTTAAGTTGAAATACATGAAAAGTTAGCAATAAAATTCATGTTTCATGTCCACTATCGTTTATCCAAAGCGAATCAATACTTTCCATGATAATGTGATTGCAGAAAAGTATGTTGAATCCTCCTTCATACTAATCTATATAGTAAAACAGTTCTAAAAGCAAAAATAAGTTTCTGAGCCAGTTCCGTTACTCCGTTCTTCCGTTCGTCTGTAACAGGTTTTTTCCGGAATCCCTTCAATACTTAAAGGCTTAAATTGACATAGGTGTCATCATTCGGAAATTTATTTTTTGTGGGTAACGGAGGTCAAAAAGTCAGAGTTTCTTCAAAATTATGTTCATTTCTGCATGATAAGGTTAAAATTTTTATTATATGGAGCATTTGATTTAAAGTCCAGTTTTACTTTCCGGGAGTCCACTGGCAATTTATCCCTTGTTCATAACTCTAGTATGATGCATTCCTACACATAATAGTTATCTTAAACATGAAACACGAATTTTATTGCTAACTTTTCATGTATTTCAAGGATTAAGGATTCTTCTAATATTTACCTATATATTTTTTTCTTTAGATTGGTCAACATACTATGCTTTAGTGTGGCCACCATACGAAAGTTAACACCCAATGTAGCTCAGTCAATACTTGACGAGGTAAGTAACCAACACATCCCTTTATATAGAAACCAGACAAATATTTTACTGATAAATATTTTTAAAAACAAAGAAATTCATTATTATGTGAAAACGTGTGTTTAATTAGTGTAGTAAGATACTGTAAAAAATAGGAAAAACCATTCGATCCTTTATTAATATAAGGAAAGCTAAATCTCGCTCCTGTTCCTCCTAAACAAATTATGTTTGATTTTATCAATTTTTTTGTCTCAGGTATCTTTTGAATCTAAGCATTTATCGATAATAAAATACACAAGTAAATTCTTTACAATTTTATTGCTTACTTCTGTAGGGTATGGACATTGATAGTTTTGTTCCATTGGTCGATTTGAACTTTTCATCGCCAACATTAGACATGAATGTAGCTCCATCATTCGGTACTCTTGTATCCGCACTTAATATGTCACTCAACATTCTCAAAAAGGTAACTTTATTATTGCACTTTTCAAAAAAGTTTTCAAAAATCAAAATAATAATAATTTGTTTTGTTACCATAATCGTCGTTATAATTTGTTTTGTCGCCATAACGTCATTATAATTTGTTTTGTCGGTATAATCGTTGTTATAATTTGTTTTGTTACCATAATCGTCGTTATAATTTGTTTTGTTGCTATAATCGCCGTTATAATTTGTTTTGTCGCTATAATCGTCGTTATAATTTGTTTTGTTACCATAATCGTCGTTATAGTTTGTTTTGTCGGTATAATCGGCGTTATAATTGGATACCCGGCTTTTGCCGAAGGGATCCTATAAATTCAGGTCCGTCCGTACGTACGTCCGTCCGTACGTCCGTCCGTACGTAACACAGTTTCCCAAGTAACCGTTCATCAGTTTTTTCTGATTTTTTGCATAAAGTTAGTGGGTTATAAGT
>JAYJMI010031785.1:0-12352 GCA_036873855.1 Sarsia tubulosa
ATTTCTCTACTTTTTATTGTTTAAAAGATGTCTATTTCCTCAAATATTACTTACTTTTTTTATCTTTTTTAAAATATCTTTTTTAATGGAATTTCCATCTTTTTTAAAGCCTTGAGAAGGCTTTAGACAAAAATAAACACTACTAGAACATAGAACCACAGAACATAACCCATAGAACCATAAACATAGAACGTTAGAACAAAGATTCATAGAACCATAGAACAAAGATTCATAGAACCATAGAACATATGACATAGAACCATAGAACATAGAACCATAGAATATATGACATAGAACCATAAAACATAGAACCATAGAATATAGAGCAAATTACCATAGAACATAAACCACAGAACATAGAACCATAGAACATAGAACCATATGACCATAGAACATAGAACCATAGAACAGAAACCATAGAACCAAAGAACAATAAACCATTGAACCATAGAACCATAGAACAGAGAACCATAGAATCATAGTATCGTAGAACCATAGAATCATAGCATCGTAGAACCATAGAACATAGAACTATAGAACAGAGAACCATAGGACAGTAGAAAATAGGACCATGGGACATAGATCCATTTAATATAAAACCATAGAAAAAATACCAGAGCATAGAACTATAGAACATGGAAGCATAAAACGCATAACTCTAGAAGTAACACTATTATACTATATAGTATACAATACTATACAGTGTATCGAATGCCATGAAGATATATACAGAATACAAAATGTAATATATAATATAATATCGCTTTTGTGCTGATACACGAAAAAAATGAATCTCACGATCGAATGACATTTTGTAAACAAAGGTGAAAAACATAGCACTACCCTACAGCAGAAAATATGAAACATATCTTTTAAAGTAATGAACAGTTTACGGAGAAAGTTTAACGCGGTCTTTTCTATGGGTTAGGAAAGGTCTCTATAAAATCTTAGGATAAGTCTTTACTTACTTTTTTGTTATTTGAGCGCCATTTAATTTTTGTGAATTAGATATGCTTGTTTCTTCAAGCCGTGGGCGGCCGACACATATATATTTTGGTCTTGATAAAACAAAAACAGGCATCTTCTATGTAAACGGGCACATTATGGTAGTGATTTCGAAATGAATTCCCTACTACTGTCGTTTTTCAAAAGTTGAGTTTTCTAAAATAAGGCCGAATTTTAAAAGTTCAATATCTTTTGAAATATTGATGAAATATTGATAAGGGTTTTTTTATTAGTTTTTACAGTTTTTCAAAAGGTGCTATAACGAATAAAATATCTGGATTTGAAATTTATTACACTTTTTACGCCTAAAATTACAACTAAAATATTATTTTAAAAATTACTAGAATTAAGAGAAAACACCGTGTGTCAAATATTACTTAGACTTAGATGAAATAAAAATACAAGATAAAATTAATTGGAATAATAGAATAAAGGTAAGGATTATGATTTTTATTATAAAATCTTTATACAAAAACGAAGAAACTTTGTTGTTTTATGTTTGTTGTTTCAATGTCCGTGGATCAGTTGTTTTGAAAATAAAATGTGAAATGTAGATATAAAAATATGAAATAAAATGTATCTTCCACTATGAAATATACTCTCTTGATACAGTTTTTTACTAAATAAGGGATACTAGTCTAAAGTGTTGAGACATATATAAACCATAGCTAAAGAAAGACTGTCTTTCATCACTGTCTTCAGAGAAAATCAAATATAAAAAATAAAAAAACACTTTCTTTTTACTTTTTTATCGAAGCTAAAAGATTTTAGAAGTGTAACCCAAAGTAAAGTTAGTATTAAGTCAGTAGATATGATATATTATTTTTTATTGGTTTTTTTTTTGGTATTGAATGCACAGTACTTTCATATATTCTAGTGACAATGGTAAAATAAATGTCAAAGAAGATGTGATCTGGTGATACTGATAATGAGGCTACTGTTACAAACTGTACCCACACACAAGTTTAGAGCTCTATGCTAACAGTTGGATAACGACAAAACAAATTTTAAAATCATCATGCAGGAAGATAAGAAATATTATTATTTCCTATTACTATACTAATACTGTAGTCGTATAAGCATTAATCACGAACAAAACAAGAAAGTATGTGAAAACAAATTGGTACAAATTCTTATTTGATATATTCCAACATATCACATCTACAGTATATTAGAAAATATAAAAGCAATTTTTATTTCTTGTTTATTATAATACTTAATATACATTTTATTTGTGCCTGACTTTTTTATGTCTACATCAAAGATACATGTTCTGACACTAAAAAAACATGTTTTCTTCCTTGCAAATGAATTTTTTAAGGAACTATAGCATTTTTTCTACATGATGGGTGGTTACGTAAATCAAATCTATGTCTTCTTGTTTGGAGAGAAAAAAATTTATTATTTTTGTCAAGTGTTTTTGTCATTTTTTGTAAATATATAGTTGTTGCAATTTTAAGTTACTTTATAAAGTGAAAATTTTACACATATTACATAATGCAGATTTTAAAAATCTAAAAGATAAAGTTGGATTTATAATGAATGTTGACAAAGAAAATCAAGTTTTTGATATTTTTGAAAAAAGAAAGACATGCATAAAGACATAAGACATAAGACATAAGAAATTTATTTCCCGCTTATAACAATCATTTTACAAGACTAGATGAAAAATGAACCAAAAATTGACAATATATAATAGTGTTATAATTTGATCCAACATAAACTTTTTATACCTTTTATGTTAATATGCGTTATCGACTTTACAGAACTATTTATCAGATAAGAAGCGGTGGATAACAAGATAGAACAATTAATTGGCTTTCGAGCCTGTTACCCTTCAGAATCAATTAATCTAATTTAAAAAAAACAAAAATAAAAAAGAAGAAGAAGAAAAAAAGACTTCTACGAATCACTGATTTTAAGCTAAATAAATAAACTAACCATGCTTTCTTTATGGTTCTGTGGAGTTACTCTAAGCTATGTGTGTAGAATCAGATGACAGATATAAATAAAGTAGTACAATAATCATAAAAGGAGACATTCAAAAATCTATGACGAGAAAAGAACAGAACAGCCAATTAAAATACACATGAATACAGAGATCCATAGCCTACTATCTCAAATATCGTGAAGTATACACAAATGTGTGTACAGAGTATAAATATAAATATATTAAGATATATTTCCTTTCTTTTACTCGTTATTAATACTCATCAAATATATTAAAAGTATATGAGTTAAATATTTAAATATCGTTTCTTATTCAAAGTTTTCTAATAATAAGTGCATTTTAAATTTTTTCTTAATGTTGCCATCTCAAAAAGAAACCTGTTTATACTATTTTGAGGATGCCCATCATTATTTCATTGATTTATTGGAAGTTTAACGCTTCAATTTTAATCAATAAGTTTAACTTTTAATCATATCAACAGATATAGTTTTTTAGAAATATGTTTATTTAATTAAATTTAAGTTTTGCTTTTAATTGTATCTGTTAGATGTTTTTTTTAGATATTATTTAATGTGTTTTTTGTTTTTTTATTTGCTAATATTGTTTGTGTTATCTTCTCAATTCCCATTAGTTTCCATTTCAAACTTCAAGAAGTAAATAAGTGCTTTCCCATGACAACATTATCAGCTGCATAACTATGGACTCAAACAAAATTATTAAATATATAAATCAATTAAATTGAATTAAGGCTGTGATTTATTTTCATAGATTTAGGAGTTACGTCCGTAGCAAACAGAAATCCCAAGCCATATGAAAAAAAATATTTTTTAAAACTCATTTCGAATATATAAACTAAAATACCTTTTTGATACAGTAAAAATTATCTTGATGTTTTCGTTTAAATAAGCCTTTCTATATTTTCTTTTTAAAAGAAAAGAAATAATTTATTTACATAAAAATTAAAAAAAAAATTAAAAACCCCCGTCAAAAAAACTCACGTGTGGCAAAAATTGCCACCAGTAATTGAAAATTGATCTTTTACCAAAATTCACTAGTCGTTCTCCTGGTAAGCCATTCCAATTTTCCTGGACTTTTTTTTTTAATAAGAACGAATAAATCTAGTCTAATATTACATAGAGAAACTGTCGTTTATCTATAATAGTTAGCTTTTTATTCATATGTATCGTGAATCTTCATAAATCTTTTTAATATCATTATCAGATAACGCTTTATACCAAACTGTAAAGTCGTCAATATACATGGGGTTGTTTTTAACGGTATTAGAATTGGAAAAATCTGAATTGAAAATATGCCAACGTGTGATATCTGGTGTTTCAGATATTACCCTTTGATCCAATTCTATGAGTTAGATAGAAATATAAACAAGATACTATTGCAGATGTCAAAATTTTCTAATACTTTATAAATAACGCTTCCAAAGAAAGATTAATATTTTGAAAGTTATCAAGTTTCTAGTTCTTACATTTACATTTCACAATAATTGAATTATTTTTTACCGTGTATTGTTCCATTTTGTCCATTTATAAATGCTTTTAAAGTTGGTTTATCCCAAACCAAAGCCAAATGCTGCCATCTTTGCGCTTTGTCATACGATAACTCGTGATACTGGCAATGCTGGTTGAGACTGGAAAAAAATTATAGAAACGTGAAGACGGATGTATTCAACAACATTCATTTTACCATCTGATTTACAAATGTTCAAATATGGTTAATTTTAATGATATGGAACATTAATCACAATATTTGTTACTCATGCATTATATATGTATAATCAAGTTCAAAGTAGAAAACGTAATCATACCTTCCGATTGCACAAACAAACCATCTCTTTATATCATGGTGGTAACAAATGCGGAATCCTGTATGCTATCAATGGAAAACTAAATATTAGGTGATGATTAAATAAGATGTTCACAACCGACCCGCCTGTATACAAATATTCTGATAACTGTTTTACAAAATACTAATATACCTCTATATTTTGGTGACTTTAAATAAAACACTTTCTTAAATTTCTCGACCCAAAGTACTAAAATCCTTAAAGTTACAGCTTTTTTATCAATTGAAGAGTGTTATTTTTGCAACTTTTAGTTAAAAAAAAATTTGATGATCATAACTTTTGTTTAACACTGCAAATAAAAGACAAGTTAAAAATAACAAAAAAAATAACAATGTGAAATAGCCTATAAACGGTAAAGCTTTGTACAAATAATAAAATATAAAAAAAATATAAAAAATGGGATAACAGGGATAACAGGGATAACAGGGATAACAGGGATAACACAAAACAAGCAAAAGTGCCAGATTTTCAGCAAAAGTTATATGGTTTTGTGGCTTAAATCGTATACTAACAGTTTGTACTATCTAATACAAACAAAATGATGAGTTAAAATTTGTTTACCTTTAAATGAATGATCATTTTCCAAAAACAACTAATTTTTGCTGATTC
Organism: Sarsia tubulosa; assembly: GCA_036873855.1. Taxonomy (NCBI): domain Eukaryota; kingdom Metazoa; phylum Cnidaria; class Hydrozoa; order Anthoathecata; family Corynidae; genus Sarsia; species Sarsia tubulosa. The sequence continues at coordinate 5,427 of JAYJMI010031785.1, forward strand.
GGAAAATAAAATATAAATAAACATGACATTTATAATATAACGTAGAAAGAAAAATACTACAAACATACTTACAAAAGAATTTATAGGACAAGCAAACCATGATATATCACTGAATTCAGAAATCTTAAAATTGCGAAGTTTTACCCATAACGTTATTGTAAGTTTCGTTATATCGCCAGGCGCCCTAAAATTCAATCAAAACACTATTTGATTTTGGAGTATTACTAGCAATTGCTATTTTTTTAAAAATGTTTATTTCATTTCATAAAGATTGATATCATGTAATTTCTGTCGTAATTTGTTTTGTATTTACTTTTTTGCATAATTTATTCTTATTTTAAATTTTATATAACAAGGAATTCTAATAAATTGCTTATTTTGTACAAAGTGTGTTGAAATCATTCCTCTTAGTTTATAATGTAGCTAGTGCTTATAGCGCTATTTGCACTTCAGGTGTCATTAGAATTTGTAAAGAATCTGGGCTATACAATTCTACGCATATTACTATAAATAATAAAAAATGTCTACGATAACATGTTGTTTTTTTATTCATATGTGGCTTAGGATATCCTTTGTCTCTTTACCTGTGATTGATAAACCTTTTAAAAGATAGTTGCGAAGAGATTACAAGGGCATATATGGTGTGGTTGAAACCCGCATTTGAAAATAAATAGTTTTAGTGCATTTGCTCTTTATATAACGAATATTTCTGGCCAAAGTTTTATATGCGTCATTTTGTACAGAATAGGCTAAAAAGGTAAGAGCAGATTAAAATCTACGTTATAAACCAAGTTTGCTTGTATATTGACAAAAAAATACATTTTTAGATTTAAAAACACAAAACTAATATATTTTACTTACAGCCATTTATCATAAGTCTGATCATTGTTAACACATTTTTTATTCGAACAATAAAGTACTTTACCAGGCCTTTCGGGTCTTTGAAGAAGTTGACCATTAACCATTGAAAGTACCATTCCACCTGGTTGTAATCCTGTGTTTTCAAGATTGTTTTCGAATGAAAATTGGTAGTTTGGTATTGGTATTTCTAAGAAAAATAGTCTTTATAAAAAGAACATGAAATGCATGAAATGAAGAATAGCATCTATCAAGAAAATAGATGACAATTTTAAAGCTAAACTTTGTTGTAATTCAACATCATTTTGTTAATTTTTTAATGGCCCTGTAAATCAAAATAAATAGACAGACAAATATCTAACAAAAACCATAAATATACTCTTACAAACAAAGTTAAATCTAATACTTACGTATCCCGCGGGAAGGGTCGATCCAGCCCCTCTCCCCTTTCAGGTTTTTTTAATATCTTAAAAACGTTATACCTCTAAAGCTTTGTGTCTTTTATTGCTTATTATTTATATATTATGCACTTATTTTGGGCTCATTACCTTTTTTGGTAAAAAATGTGAAGCATTTGTCAAAATGTCAAACATTTCTCAAAACCAGCCTTTTCACCATTGAAAATAGAAAGAAATGTAGACAAAACCTTTTTAATTTTATTATCTTATTGTCTTTTAAAAAATATAGATTTTGTATTTCGCATTTAATTAATTAATTTTCTCTAGTTAAAGTTTTAGTGTATTTTGCCACAACCCTTATGTATGTAGTATTCTAAATTAAAAACATTATTACCAATGGGGCTTCCACAAAAGGTTCCATGAAACGAACCAGCACATACGCATTGAAATGTATCATCTTGGTAGTTTGGTATACAAGTTCCACCATTCAAACAAAGTTGTCTATCACATCCAGTGTTCTAAAATAACAAAAAATTACATGTCATTAACTCAAAAATTAACGTAAAATAAATTCTTAGTCCACCCTACCATATACATTGACAGATATTTATTTGCAAATAACTCACTAACAACTGACAATACCAATATTTTAAAGTGTAGTATTTCGTCAAATACTACTCTGTATTGGGCTATCCCAAAAAAAAAACATTACCCCCCAATGACGTATATTTCCAGACCCTATATTGTTACCATCTTCCAAGGGGTTAAGCAATGATTTCCAGAGAGTTAGACACTTTGTTGATAAATTTCCAGACATTTTTTTCCAAATTCCTGACACAACTTGATAAATTCCAGTGATTTTCCAGACAAGCTGATGAATTTTTTCATTTCTTTGGGGTGTTAACCAAAATATTCCGGGGAATCGAGCGATTTATAAAATCTTACTTCATTGGGGGGGGGAGGAGGGGTATGTTTCTTGATAGAATATCCCATTACGTGTACTAATAGTTTCATTACCTTAACATATATATGAAGAGCATAATAAGCTGTTTGAAACCATGCTTTCTTTTCAAACCAGTTATCTTTAAGTAAGAAACAATTTTCTTTTGGTTGAGTATTTTCTTTGAAATAATTCAAGGAACTACAACCATTTGGTTGATATAAACACTTAATAATACACTCATTTGCGTTTGAAGTATTGTACGATGCATGGTATGTAGTATTTAACATTTTGTCATGAGCAACATTAACACCAATGTGGTTAATTTTTGCAGTACCAGTAGTCATGTTCACTGTTTTGTATACAGCGGTACCATCTGTTCCATAGATAAATATGCATAATAATAGTTGGCTTCGAAATACCATCATCATTCTATTATAAAGACAAGTTTTAGTTATTTTCAATGTAAAAATGATTGCTATGAGTAAACAGAAGTTATGCTACTTCCAAAATTACAATTCAGACAGGATAACTAAAAATGTTTACATAAAAAGAACATAGCTAAAATTTGGATGTTACTATTTTGCCGTTTTTTTATTTGAAAACTTAAATTTCAAGGAAAATAGCCAGCTTCATTCTAAGACCAAAATTTCTCTTTTACAGTTTTTTATATCGACTTATAAAAGCCCTTGAAAAGGCCATCTCAAAACCTTACCTCTCAGCTCGGTAGCCAATTACGGCTAAGTTGTTTTATTATTTTCTTTTTATAAACATAGACTAAGAAAAACCATACATTCGTATGTTTTTCCCATTTTGTAAATACTTTTCTATTTTTAAAGAATTTGTGAGATTTTTGTACAATCACCTTCTGTATATTTGTTTTATATGTAAATGAAAGATGTTTGTTAGAAAAATTTAACAAAGAAAGTTTTTAGAAAATATGGACCGGTGAATGCTATTTCTCTATAGAGCAAAAAATCGTGAAAGTCGGGTTTTTCTTAGTCTTTGTTTTTTCCGTGAATTGCAAAACTTTTCTTCTAAAAACAAAGACTATAATTAGTCTACAAAGTTCAAGTTTCACTCGGTTATTTTGGTAATAATTGAGAAAATATATTAAAAACATTCTCGCACGAGTAACAAAACGATAACTAATCTTTTATTTGAAAGACGTATGTTGACTAATATGATTGTACTATATGAACTGTTATGTAACTTAACTTAAATTCATTAAACGTTGTAATTTCGAAATTGGATATGGCTTATAACGCAAGTTCCGTCATGCATTGTTTGATGGTTAAATAAGAATTTGTTGGAGAGTATCGCCAGTTGTTTTTTAAATGAGATGTATGATATCAAAGATGTTGATGAGTCGCAATTTGTTTTATATACATATGTATATCGTTAGATATTCATGAACGTTATAACATAAGATCAATTTGTCAAGTTCATGGCAGTAGGTTTGAAGATAGTCGTAAAGGTACTTCCTCGTCTGCTTTGGCTAAAAAAACTAATCCCTATTGAAACATTGTGAAATGAAAGATTTCCACTTCAGAAATGTTTTGTAAAAGTTTTAGCCAATTTCTAAGAGATATTTAAATTTCAAATCTGCTAAAGGAAAGACAGCAAGAAGCAATTTAGCATATTTACAAACTTTCCCTCTTTTTCCTCTCTTCTTCGTGGAATATTTCCTTTGAAATAGTTTAAGGAACAAACTCCATGTTCAGTACCACTAGTCATGTTCACTGTTTTAAATATAGAGGCACGTAAATATATACACATACCAATAATTGGCTTGGCAAACATTTTGAAGAAAAACAACGATTGATATAGATATTCCATTAGGTATTCAATAATTTGAGGCGCCGTAATTTCTCTTTTATTTGTTCTAAGCAGCAATACATAAAACTATTTGCTCTTTCTTAGGAGAATTTGTCTTGATCTACCGATATTTAGATTTAATGAATTACTCACTTTTAGGTGTAATACTACTTATATTAAACTCGATCCGAGGCCTTCCTACCCCTTTTAATTCAGAAACTCATGTGAAAAAAGAATAAATAGTTTATACGAAGGGGGGAGGGGGGGGGGGCTTTTAACACCTTTTTTAAGTTACTAGAACATGTTGGATTCTTTCTTCATTTATATCTCACAGTATATTTTGTTTGTTAAAGTAAAAATGATGGCTTAGTTAGCGTAATACTTACTTGAAGAAAAAAATAATTTAAACGATATTACTAAATATATCAACACCAGTATAGTATAATATTTTAACTTTTTCTAGATTTCAAGTATTTGATCAAAATGTGGTAAAAATAAATAGTAATTCATCATGAATATACTGTAACTATGAACTTTACGAGTTGAAATTTATTCAATAAATAATAGTAATTAATTTTTTATAATTACGATATTCAAACGTTTTAACTTTTTTAACTTTTTTTCAAAACCCAACTCATTTTTTTTTTTAAAGCAAACTTATATATAAAATTAATAGATTGTAAAATTCTTAGCTTTATTTTACAAGAATTTCATAAGGATAAAATAAATACGACTGTATTTCATAATAACATAAGCGTAAGTGAATTCTTCAAAAATTCATATCGTGATAGAAAATAAAAAATATGTTACGTGTCTAATTGAACCACGTGTTATGTTAATAATAGAAAATAATTTCTACAAGAATATTCAGATTCTCCTTAGAAAAATAGGCTTACTTACACAAATATTTTATTTTTATATGTGCAATTTAAAAACTTATTTAGGGAGTAATTTGAGCATATTTTTATTTAGAGGGGTAATTTATAATGTAAAGCTTTAGCTATTAACTCATTGTATATATAAATTATTTGCAAATGGAACGTGAATAAATTAAAATAACTCAAGCTAAATATAAAATATAATATGTATAAAAGTCAGAAACTCACTTTTAGGTGTAATACTACTTATATTAAACTCGATCCGAAGCCTTCCTACCCCTTTTAATTCAGAAACTCATGTGAAAACAGAACAAATAGTTTATACGAAGGGGGAGCGCTTATAACACCTTTTTTCAAGTTACTAGAACATGTTGGATTCTTTCTTCATTTATATCTCACAGTATATTTTGTTTGTTAAAGTAAAAAGGATTGCTTACTTACCGTAATACTTACTTGAAGAAAAAAATAATTTAAACGATATTATTTCTCAATATATCAACACCAGTATAGTATTATGTTTTAACTTTTTCTAGATTTTTTTATAACATTTGCCTTCTTTGTCTTTATTTTTATCGGATCTACTCTTTGCTTTACCGCATCTAATCTTCCTTCGTTTTTTCGTACTTTCTAATTTTTTAATACGATGAAGCAAATAATTGCTTTTTATTTATTTTTAAAATTTGGCATCCTCTTGTACATTCAACCTCTGTTCCTTGAATCATGCCCAGCTTCTCAAAAATTAAAATGATACCTTTCCTTCTAACATTAAAGTTCCCCACGGCATCGTACATACCAACTTGAAGTTGCGAGAACGACACATATTTGGTCTTCGGTACACGATCCCAAATCATGACGTTGAAACTTTTCATTTTGAGTCAAACCGTGCAAACATTTTTTTAATAAAAATTTCATGACGTGCATTGTAGTCTCGGCTACTTTTTTTGCCAGCTCAGTTAATCTGGTGATAGTATTGTCGTAATTGTTTACGGTCATAGGTCTCGGTAGATTAATCAATGAAGTAATCGTTTTCAGTCCTGCATAACTTTGAACGAAGTCTCTAATACTATATGCGGCTCTTGTGTTTATGTCAAACCACTTACAATTTGGTCTTGAAGTAAGCATTTCTGTACCATAAAAACACTTATTGCATTAAAATAATAACAATGATGCGACTCCATTTTTTGTTTTTATAATCTTCTAATAATGTCATGCTATCACTGTAACATGATGGACATACCAGTAAGTTAATCACAGCTACAAGAAGTTCCATATCAACTATTCGATTCCCTGTAACAGCTTAGGAGTACTGGGTGTAGTGCATGTTAATGGTTCCATTTCCTTTGAGATGCAGTGGAAGTAATATATATATTTAATAATGATGTAATAAATTATGACTCATTATGGCTTTCAATACTATCTTCAATATTTGCAATGTTTGGGCTATTTACATTATTTACACTCGTATTTACATTCGTATTTACCTCACTGATTGCATCATTGCTACCTTTATTTCCACAAAATCTTTTCCTTTGTGTGGCTTAAGCAGTTCGTTGTTCAATTCTACAAGATTTACGTATGCTTTCAACTTTTTCGATTTTTTTAAAGTTCTAAGGCATGTTGTCAAAGTTTTTAACATTTGTCTTGATAACTCAAACATATACGGAATATATAACCCACTTAGTTTTCATCTTTTTACTTAAAAATCATTAGGAAAAGAGCATTTTAAGGTATATAGTCGGTTGCTACCGAAATTATTGCATCAGGCTCTATAAAAAATGACCAAAAAATTACATTGCTTTATGATTTTTAGCAAAAATACTTTTGTAAACTGATTTATATATGTTTTGAGTATTCCAAATATAGGTTTTTGAAAAATTCAAAATTTCAGAGGAATTCGCAGTAGGTTTTGTTCTAGTTATTCAAAATTTATGAAAATTTCAGGGTAAGCTTATTTTTCGTGAGAGATAATGTATTCATTTTTTATAAAGTTCATTCTTGAAAATCCATAATGGCTGATGATGACACTAAATACGT